>WOGR01000299.1:0-27790 GCA_015342045.1 Leptinotarsa lineolata | reverse complement strand
TATAAAGTCTGAGTTTAATAAAATTCCTATTTTAAAAACAGTCATGAATGATATCAACTCATATGTACATAATTCAAAATTTCTTCTCCTTGCTGATGACATGGAAATGTTTAATATAGTGGTGTGACTCTCATTGCCTTTACTTCAACACAAGCAAGTGTGTTCACTTGCTTGTGTTATGTTCACAAAAGATTCAGCTAGAAGTTCTACTCACAGATCTTCATAATTAAAACAATTCCAAATTTCCACAAGCAGCGAGTTTCTAAATAATCCAAACCCCTTTTTTAGTGATGCAAAATTTGACTATATATTCATAATTATACTTTTGTTATAATATCTGAAAACAGCATCTCCAATACGCTTACCTTATCAAAGAATGCATAATCGTTGAGTGTTCCATATTTGCCAGCTTCGCTAAGGGTAACGTCTCGACAAGTCGAGGACATTTTGTGCTTCTTAGGGGGCGGGCCGTCCTTGCTATGCTGGTAGTTGGAGTAAGTCGGCGATCTTTTAACACCACCGCTGGAAACATGGCTGGGTTTGTGGGAAGAAACGCTGCGAAGGAAATTCACCAATAGTAAATATACGTAAAATGAAACACAAAAACAAACTTTCCAAGTAATTTTCAGCCATTCTCTCATTCCTACTTTATAAAAAATATAAGACTGCAGAACAATAGGAATACTGTGTATACTGTATGTATATATTGTAATGTAAGTTCGCTCGTATGTACATATAAGAATAAATATAAAAATATTAATGAATAAAATGGTATAAATGTTAATATAACCACCAACAAACACGCGTCACCAGACAAGTTAATCCAACAGACGCACAAACACAATTTAACCCACAGACAGACACACTCACACGTTGATCCAGCAGACACACACAAATCTAGCACACACACATTAATTCAGCAGACACGCACACATTAATTCAGCAGACACACACAAGTTAACCCAGCAGATATACGCACACAAGCCAAACCAGCACGCACACACACAGGTTAATCTGCACACATACACACAAGTTATTCCAGCGCACGCACATGTTAATCCGAAACACACGTTAATCCAGCAGACACAGACGTTAATCCATCAGATGCGCACAAATTATTCCAACACACACATTAGTTAATCCAGCGAACAGACACACATACAATTTGATCCAGCAGACACACGCACGCTCACAAGTTAATCCAGCGCGCACGCACGTTAATCCATCAGACGCGCACAAGTTAATCCAACACACACACGAGTTAATCTAGCAGACATACACACACACACACACACAATTTAATCCAGTAGACGCAGACAAACAATCCAGCGCACACACACACACGTTAATCCATCAGATGCGCACAAGTTAATCCAACACAAACGAGTTGATCCTGCAGATACACACACAAAATAATCCAGCTGACATACACAAGTCAATCCAGCACACACGTCAATCCAGTACACATACATAAGCCAATCCAGCAGACACGCGTAAGTCAATCCAGCAAACACACACAAGCCAATCAAGACAAACACACAAGCCAATCACGCAGACACACAAGCCAATCACGCAGACGCGCACACAGGACAATTCAGCACATACACATGTTAATCCAGCAGATACATATGCAACTTGCTTCAGCTTACACATACACAAGTTGCTTCGGCGGACACACACATACACACAAGTTTCTTCGGCAGACACACACATACACACAAGTTGATCCAGCAGACACAACATCAGGAAGTATATTTCTCAAATCAAGGTTTATTTAGGATGCACAAAATTCATTTGAATTACAATAGCCTCTCGAGGTCAAGTTTATTTTTAATATTCCATTATAATTTGAATATATAAACCATTTTATTTTCTTGGGAATAAATGAATCTTATATCCATTTATTTTTACAACTTCTATTCATTAATGATATTCACTGTCTCTTACTTTCATTTTAAAGCCGAAATATTAAAGCAGTATTCATGAAGCTTCTGCAGGAAGAATATTGTGATTCAGATATTCAAAGAACATTTTAAAGAGCAACTAAACTTTCCATTCTTTGATTTACCATTTTACTCATTATTTAATAAATCAATTAATAGTTCGAAGCATATAAGCATAAAATATTGGAATGAGAGAAAATAGTTGGAAAAAAGTAAAGAAACAATTTTAGTGAAAAACCTACCTATGCCTCTCGATGGTTTCCCCGCGATGGTAGGGCTTGACAGGCGCCTTCTTCACTGAGTTGACGTGCTCCGCAATCGGCGCCTGATTGATGTGACTCGTGGCGTCGGGCAAAAACTGCCCGAACTCTGCAAGCAGATCGCTTTGGTTTTCGAAGAGCTTCGCTACCTGACTGTAGACCTCTTGTTCGGTGAGGTGCTTCATGCCGCTCGAGCCGATTGAAGAATTTTCCTTAAGGGTACGTTGCTCCTTCTGGTAGGTGTGCAAAATTTCTAGGAACTTTTTATATTTCTCCGGTTGGCCTTGGAAACGGTTCTAAAAAGAGACAAAGAGAGCGTTTGTCAATAAAAAAATCTTTTCTCAAGAGTCTACAGCTATTAGGTCTGCTACAACGACCGCATGGTTACCATGGTTACAACGACCGCGTGATTACAACGGCCGCCTGGTTACAACGGCCGCCTGGTTACAACGGCCGCCTGGTTACAACGGCCGCCTGGTTACAACGGCCGCGTGATTACAACTGCCGCGTGATTACAACGGCCGCGTGATTACAACGGCCGCGTGATTACAACGGCCGCGTGATTACAACGGCCGCGTGATTACAACGGCCGCGTGATTACAATGACTGCATGATCACAACAGCCGCATGATTTGATAACTAGGACTCTTACATTTAGCACAATTTTTTTAGTAGAAAATGATATAGCTAGGTTGAGTAACAAATTATGATTCATTGAAAATAAAACTGACTGTGAAATTATTTCGAAGTTGAAATAAATATTCAATAAATGATTGTCTTATACACTATCAGATGTTTGGCTGCTTTTTATATAAAGCAGGTACCATAAATAATATAAAATTAGATCAAAAGTTATACTGTACTTTATATCAAAGCTGGATCTATTTGACAAGAGAGAAAAGTGCTAATAAATTGACAAATATTCCACTAAACACTACACCAGTACATATTGAAGCAGATATTCTTAATATAAACCACCAGTCACCCATAATTCAACAAAACCTACATTCGGATGCTTCTTTTATCAATGACTAAGAAATTTGGCGAATCCGGAACCATTAAATCACCATAAACCACATCAACAATATACACATCTTGCAACTTTCGCCAGAACAGCAACATTACTAACAAGACACAACTAGGATAATCTCTACTATGTTTACAGATCCCCGCATTCCGATAAACCTTCAAGATGACTCAATGACGAAATTAATAAACCCCATGAACAACGTGTTGCCGCAAAACATGGATTCCTATGAGTGTCTCGTGCATTTAAATGAGTCAAAACGAATCACATGTCGTCATTTTACTTAGAAATCGGAATTTCCACAGCGCTGTACTTCTTGAATTTAAATAGATTTTGACATAAAGATGTGCGAGGTTCAAACAGTATGAAAATAAAACTGTTCAACGATGAATAACAATCTTGTTGCCAGTTTTCTTCGCGAGACGTTGTTTGTTTTTCGTTATCCGATTTTACTCATGCAGTGTGTCGTGTCTTGAAGTATATTTAGGACAGAAAAAAGTAGACGAAGTAGACAATTTCCCTTGTTCACTGTCGCTTGTAACCTCATCGCTTGTTCGAACTTCGAACTAATTCGCGTTCTAAGCTAATCTCAGGTTATTCTAAGGCATTCTATGGACCTTTATTTGCATTCAAGTATTTTCGTATACTCTGAAACAAGTCGATAATCACCCACGTGCCGATATGACGTAACAATACGTTGTCGGATCGCCACGCTCAGCAGCGGCTCGTTCATTCAACCCAACAGCTTTGCCATGGGCGTAACAAATCGAGTTTCAAAGCTTTCCAAAAATTTTGAAATCGTTGATGCCAAAATCTTACTACAAACTGCAAAAGTTGGTACTTACAAGTTTCAAAATCTAGAATAAAATTTATGTAAGCACAGAAAATCTTTAGAACAAGAAGCATCACTTATGTCTTGTTTGTTCCATTTGTTTCACTCAATTACTCACTACCCTTCCAAATGAGCGGTACAGTTAACTGTAACTAACTGTACCGCTGTGTACGGGGTGAAGTGTACATTGTACGGGGTGAAGTGAGGGGTAAGGTATCAAGTTTGCCCAATAACACTATCCATCAGGTAGAGAACAAGTTACAATAATAGGCAATGAATATTCATCTGAATTGAATGTTGCTTATGGAATACCACAGGGATCTACTCTGGGACCGTTATGGTTTCTAGTTGTGAGTACATGCGATAAAAATCTGAAAATAGCTCTTGAAAGATAAATGCCTTGCTTGTTGAAATATCTCAGTATTAAGTCATGAACAAACTGAAAATAAACATTCCCAAAACTAAGGCAAACATGTTAACCAGGTTAATATTAAGATCGACGAAGAAAAGTTCGAAATAACGAATTAATTCAAGTATTTAGGTAGCAAGGCCAAGTACCTAAACTTCGAAAGTGTTCTACTTCAAAATATGCTCTCAAACGTCAAACCTATCGAGGACAAAATCCCACATTATCAGGCGTGCAAAAATATTTGATTTTACGCAACAGTGTTGGGAGCGGCACGGTCGATCGGGATTTTCTCAATCTCCGTGAACGGTCCCGCGACCGAAACGTCTTTCCCCTACGTACTCACCTTAATCTTGTTGACGTAGTTGATGGCGTGATTGAATTCGACGGGCTGGTTCTGCGGCGTCTCGGTGTGCCCGCCAAGCGCATGCGTTACCGCCGCCTGTGCCGCGCTCAGCGAGAGCGCGGCGTACGATGGCGCGTTGCCGCCGTACGACGAAGGCGAGTGATGAACCACGGGCGGCGGGGGCGGGGGTTGCGGAGGGGGCACTTGCGGCGCAGCGGGCGGAGGTGGCGCGGCCGGAGGAGCGGCAGGCGAAGGCGCCGACACGCTGATCGTGCCCGAGCCCTTCAGAATCATCGCGGAACGGTGCTCCTGCGGCACTGCCCCCGTCGTCGGGCTCGGCATGCTAACTGACACTTGATAGGCATAGCCCTGATCGTTGCGCTGCACCTCGATCTTGTAGCCGGGCGGCAGGAACGTGTTAAAGCCGCCGATGAGCTCGGGAAAGCCCTTGAAAAGGTTCGAGACGCGCTGGATGACGCCCGGCGTGTCGATGCTCTGGCTCTTGAACTCCTTCATGATGTCTAGGAAGTCATTGTAGACCTGCGGCTTCGAGCCGAACTTGTACTTGACGAGGTCGAGATAGGATAGCGCGTCCTCAACTTTCAGCCGCGGGTTCGGCGGAGATTCTTGAAGGGCGGCGGTGCCGCCACCAGGGGGAGGCATCGCCTGGGGCTTCAACGCTTGGGGGGAGGGGGCGGTCGTCGCGATGGCCGCGTAGCTGACGGGCGGCGGCGGGGCATACAGGCCCGACTGCATGCCTTCGCTGACGACTTTCACGGTGCCGGGCGGGGCGGTCGAGTAGGATAACGCCGGAGCCACGTTGGGCAGGGACTGTTGCTGCTGCCGGTAGAGGACGGAAACGCCGGACAGGACTGACGGCTCGTTGGTGCTCGATTCTTTGCCGGTCTCATCCACTCGCAGACGTTTCATTTCAAATCACATCGAAGCGGCTGTAACAATAAAGAAAAACGTTATTTCTTACTGGAGATCGGTTAACAATTTCGGATATCGGTAAAAAAAAGAAATTGTATTTAAAAAGTTTTTTTGTAACAAGAATTATTCTAGACTAGAATCATAACAACCCAACGACCACTCCACGCCAAATATTCATAGCGAATATATTTCTAATTCAAAAGAAATCTTATATGCGATCAGTGTTAACACTTTTGTGATAATATCAAGTTTTTCAAGTAATATCTATTACGTCGTTACGTACAATCAGAAAAACCTGTTATTACTACTTGTTAAAAAAAGAGTCGAACAGATTTATGGTTCACAGTCACGGAACACATATTTTATTGGTGTTCTGTGTCACAGTACAATGAGAACAATAAAATTTGCTTTTGTTTCAAGTAGTTGTACATGACACCACAAATATGAATTGTATAAATATGATTGATCGTAAAAACTGTAAATTAAACTCATACTCTGTCAACAATGAGATTTATAGGAGTATTTTTTTGAATACAGTAATGTGAAAAGAGCAGCTATTTAGTACTTGAATCATTGAGAATTTCAAACCTATCTCTCTTCGATTTTCCGAGTGCGAGCAATCACCTAAGAAGAGCTCCATTTTATTCGTAGATGAACAAGGATGCTACATAAACCATGTGTTTTGTCACGTATTCTATTAATGACGCATGGTATTTGCCTATCTCTGCAAAATTTCAGCCAAATCAAATGACTGTATAGTATTTTTTACAACAAATGAGAGGCAGTTACTCAATTACTAAATGTATCCATTGAATTGAATTGATTTTCATCTCTATATATATTTTGGCGCCTTTTCTTCTACGGACCAAACAAATCGCATGACATCAATCGGCGGCGAAGGCACGTAAAGCGATTCTGCTGCGAAGTTTGCAGTGTCGAAGGTCAGCATCAAGGCGTTCCTCCTCTTCCGTCGCTCACAGAACTTTCAGAACGGGGGACAGTCCATTTTGCTCCAAACGCGTCTGGCTGCTAACTGGATTCGTAGTACGCAGTCGGCGGTTTACGAACATGCACAAAATTGATGGCGTCCCACATTTTATACGGAATTACCGTTGCATAGTTTCAAAGATACTTATTTTTTGGATTAAAACTTAAAGCACGTTACAATAACTATAAGCAAACTGGTGACTTAAAGTTTAGATTTCGAACAATTTTTTTGTACTAGTCTTTAGATGCTCTTCCATTTCAGAACTGCTTCCTCATCTTGGGTAGTTTTAACAGTATAGTCCCGATAACCGAAATTGTGCGCTCTTAAAGAGTGTCGGCTTTATCAAAGGCCATAAAAAACAAAGAAAAATGAACCGCGTGCCAGCTAGTCCACGTGGACTCTAGAATTGGCGGTTCGTATTGGCACTGTATAGAAATAAACAACAAGTAAGTTTACTCCTGGTCGGCGTCTTTGATGTATCGTGTCACGATTTAATTTTTTGCCAGGCTGTGGCGGCGTGTAGTGAGGTGGGAGGGTGCAGGCTACAGCTGTTCTTGGCTCACTTGCTCTCAGGACTTAGATACATCGGCTGAGAGTCAAATAAGAGATGGAGATCTTAATCCAAATATGACGGAGAGTGAATTTTCTTGTGTTTACTTCTATACGGTGGTATTGGATACTTGTTATCTACTAACCGAGTTTAATGATTGAAGAGTCGTAAAATTTAATTTGAAATTATGTTACAGTGACGAATAGAAATCGTTGAATGCCAGTATGGTTATGGTCCGTCGTGTCAGGAACTTTCAGTTCAGCCTCTGATCGCGATTTGAGTATTCGATTCGATATTGGCACAGTTATAATTACTTAAAATTTTTGTTATCTGTTTAGTACTACAAGACTAAAAGAAATAACGAGTGTGATAACAACGCAGACTTTTTCCAGTGTACTGATTCCAATAGCGATGGTGAACAATGCGAAAAATAGATATCAGTGAATAATATTCGGATGCATTTGAATATTGAAACATAGATAGTATGTTTCAATGTATATAAGAATCTACATCTCAAGTTTGGTTTTGAGGGAAACAAACCATTACAAGCAACATCAGAATTGACCGAAATTCCTTTCTCAACTGTACGTAAAATAGTCAAAAACAAACCCTATGAACGCAAGACGCGATATGATACAGGGTTACCAAAACTTTTAGATGTTCATTTAATAAAATCATTGAAAAAAACAATATACGACCGAGATTCCTGCAACTGAAATCATAAGGAAGAGATTGGATGCAAATAGTGTAATAGTTCTTGACAACGCTTCCTATCATTCGCAACAGCTCATCAAAGTACCGAATAAAAAGTCGAAGAAAGATGAAATACAAAGTTTTTTAATGGATAACAATTTGTGTTTTGAAGATTATTATACCAAAAACCAACTGCTTGAAGTTTTACAGACAAAAATATTTGAAAAAGCGTATGTCCTTCACACTAGACAAATTTGAATTAAAATTATCGCGGCACAAAATAATTTCAATCGGACTCGCCCCCCCACACGCGCGATGAAGAAAAGTTGCGATTGCGTTGGTCTTGTATTGTTTCGAGTTTATGTTAACATTATTGTTTTGTTTGACTTTTAGGTGGATAGTTTTAAACATACTTTTTTGGGTAAACTTTATCAAAGGTCATTATTATTAGTTACAAGCTCATGCGACATTATGACAGAATAAATGACTGAAGTGGCAATATATGCCATACCTCCTTCGAGATTCTACTTGAGAGCGATACAACGATATTAGTTGGGGTTCCTCCAAGATATGTTAGTGAATTTCAAAACTAAAAACAATCGCCCATTGAAACATTTGGTTTTTTATTACTTTGTGCCAGATTGTGGACTATTATCGGATGCACCAATGGATAAGAGAGGTCATTGTAGAAAAATCGGAAACCGTAAGAGATAAAATGTCGGTTAAATTGGGGAAAAATTGTCCATTCGAATGACGTTTTAAATCTTATCGAATTCAAATTGTGTGATATATCGGTGAAATTATCGCCAAAACGATAACTTATACCGGCTGGTTTTTCCGGTCCACATAAAAAATTAAAATTGGTTATGGTTTCTTGGAGATGTAACGTCGTATGAAGACTCGGTAAACGTCATCTTGTAGAGCTTCAAATATTGCACTAAGAAAATGTCTTTGAAGTAATCAAACATTTGTTGAAGAAAGTAAACAGTTTTTGAAACCTACTTTCACGTTCAACTCTGAAAAAATGTGTTTTCAGAGTTGAACGTGTGAGTTTCTTCCCGTTTGTATATAAAAGAAACGTCTATACATGATCGTCTTTGTGAAGAGTCTGTATTAAGGTTTTCAACTTTTTTCAAAATTTTCCTTCTTTTTATACTCATAATCGAGCTTATAATGCTAGACATAGGCGCAATTTGAGAGTGGCAGTTGTCACTCCAGAGTTTTTCAATCCGAAATTTCCAAAAAGTTGCAAACAAATGGAAAATACTAGTTAGGTCCAATATTTTATGAAAAATCTCCCCTTGAAATTGAAGTCAGTTCTTGAAAAAATTCAAATTTCATCGTTTTGCAGCATTCCCCTACGAACTACTCTCAGAAGTCTTCGTGAGACTCATGGACAAGAAGCCCCAACTGCAATGCACATACAGTGTGTAAAAGCCAAATGGAATAATTTCATTATTTTGGTTACTGTATATATTTCAAAAAATCCCTGAAGTATAGGCTTGTGATATATCGTTTGAAAGGTATCTTCATTCTTTATTCAAAAATGTTAAGTTGATTACAACATTTAAGATAAAGTAAATTGAAATCATGTGGTTACTGAAATTCGATAAAATACACTCAAAACTTATTGAAATATACTCATAACTTATTTCATGTTGAGGTATTGATAATAAGAGAGTAAGTAAAAACCATAGCAATGTTCTTTCTACGTGGTATCCTTTAAAAAACTAAATAATTTCCGTGGCAACGTTAGTTTAAAACGCCGTGCCAAATTGTTTTGTATGTTACAACATTAGTTGTCAGTATTTTAATTCAAGTTTTAAGTTCGTTAACTTCAAGTCTGATAAATGATTAGATTAACGAAAATGCATAAAATAACAGTTTTACAAATGATTGGTTACCGAGATAAAACCCAAATACAACAGGAAGTAGCTCACCTATTTCATGAGAAATTTTCTAACTTACCGCCCATATCTCAAGGAACAATGAGCAAAACAGAGAAGCAGTTTCGTGAGTTTGGTCATGAAATAATGAATTTAGTCCATTTGGCTTTTACAGACTGTGCATTGAACCTGTGCATTATATCGGACAAACCTGAAGAACTTTTCCAAAAGAATAAAATAACAAAAAAGTTGTTTTTTGAATGGCAAGACCAAGTCAATATTTACGAACCATCTTTTGACGAAGGGGCACTAGTTCAATCATGGTCATGACGTACTGCATTTGGAAGAGAAAGGTTCAAAACTCAACCTTTTGAAATGTTGGAAAAATCAATAAATGTAAAAGTTCGGAATTATAGCTCAATGATTGAATAGAATCGAATTGTTTCCCTTTGTTGAATTTAGTTTGCTTGCAAGGACGGAATTGATAATTAGTATAGACGTTGAAAGTACATAGATAAAATGATGGCTGAGGTAAAAATTGTATTCATTATTCTCCAGTTTTATTAGTTGTTCCTAGAAGGGTAAATAGTATATGTAATGAATTTATCAGGTAGAAATTTGTCAGGTAGAAATGGTCATAGAGATTCAAATTACTATAAAAGTACAACACAGAATTTTTTCAGGCAATATTGTAACGCCCTTAAGCAAAACACGTGTCGCTGTTTTGTAAACTTTCAAGTGAAAATCTCAAATAAAAGTGTGTTTTTTAATACGTTTTTCTTAATGGATTTTCATCAAGTATCGGTCAGTTTTCTGATAAATTATTGCAACCACTCCAATAAATTATTCGAAGCAGCCGATCTGCCAAGGAAAGGGCAAAGTGCCTTACAGTCTTGTTGGTGAAAATTCTACATGAACCTGTACAACAATTATTTGACAATTGACAACCTGAGCCTATCTTAATTGAGATGTTTTTATAAAATGTTAGGAGTCAATGAAAATACATGAAAATTGCCACTCTTCCCGTGACAACGTCGTAATTTTATGCAAGAAACGTTTCGTCCTTTGAAGTTATCCAAAAAGGTGCTGATGACGATTAAAAAACAAAGTTTTGGACCAAAAACTACGGCGA
The DNA here is from genome assembly GCA_015342045.1 of Leptinotarsa lineolata. Lineage (NCBI taxonomy): Eukaryota > Metazoa > Arthropoda > Insecta > Coleoptera > Chrysomelidae > Leptinotarsa > Leptinotarsa lineolata. The sequence goes on along the minus strand of WOGR01000299.1, from coordinate 16,794 downwards.
GCTCAAGGATAATAGTTCTCCACGTAAGTAAAATTTCATATAAATACTTGTTCATATATCATGCCGAATGGGGTGCAAAAAATTCTGGAATATAGTATAAAACCAAAGGAAGGTCTGAAATGAATGGTAAAATGTGAAGTAAAGTGGTTCTCCTAGCCCAACATAGGTCAATTGGAGTTATTATGATAGGACGAGGGTAGTTCCAGAAGCACCCGACCTGACCTAGAGATGGCGGTAGTTGTTTGAAAAATATCACTGCATTAGAAAGTACACAATGTATAAAGCATATGTTTCAAGTTTGAAGCCGCTGCATTGTTCGGTATTTGTTTGGCAGCCATCAATAGCGAATGTTATCGGTGAATTTGAGAAAATGGAGAAAATTTGTCATCGTTATGCGATCTTAATATTTGAATTCAACCGATATGTATTATTGTCTGAATTCAACCGCGATATAGATGTAAAAATATAAGTTTCCAAAACTAAAGTCAATATTGAATCAGAAAATGCAGTCACCTAGCCCTAGACATTCGAACACCAATCGCTGCAACTTGAAACAACAGAAATTAGTGATTCCCATTAAGAATTGGGGTGACTCCCATTCAATTCAAGTTGAATTATTCAATTGAAAGAAAATTACAGTTGCAGTTAGATATACATGTAGCTATAAATAGAGAAAGGGTAGGTTTGAGACCTAAGATGAACCAAACGTGAAAAAATGGCTCAGTGGTCAAAGATTTTCAGACGATGAAGAAGTGATGTCGATTAATAGGTCGATGGGTATTTTGAGGAGCAAGACAGTTCCTAATATAAAAACGGTATCGATCTTATTGAACGTCGCTAGTAAGAGTGTATAGAGCTACAAGAAGATTATGTTGAAAAATGAACGCATTTTATTCCACAACTTTTGTGCTTTCTTTGTTGGGCCAGGTACTTCTGGGTCCACCCTCGTACTACTTATAACCACGATATAGATGACGATTTTTTGTTTCCCCCTGGTAAAAGTTGCCCTGCTACAATTTCGTGCTCGACCAATCGCAAACCCAGCATCCATCCTCTGCGGCGTAATAAAAAAAGCCGGCAAATGTAAATAACGATAAAATAGGATAAACACGAGAGATAACGCTTTTTTTAAAACAGATTCCTGTGTTATTTCCCGTTTCGATTGGCCAGACGTCACAGAGGAAATTGTTTTTGTTTGCCTGACTGACAGATGTCGAAGAATGATGGGAAAAACGGAAACCGTAATGGAAAAGCGATGTTACTCCCAACATTTTCTCTAATTCTACGTTACTGCAGATGAAACGCCTCTAGCTTGGTACAGCACTACAAAATACTCTACAAAGGAATCTGCATTCCAAACGAGGTAACCGGCTTTGCACTTAGAATATAAACATGCCAGTTACGTTCAGCTAACGTTATGCAATGAACACCGATAAATAATCTATTTTAGTCGCCTTATATCTCAAAAAATAGGTATATTTAGACGCCAAAGACGTCAAAACTGACAGTGACATAAAACTACTTTGACAATTCCGGGGAATAAAATCAAAACCAAGCGAAATACAACAATGAATACGTTACCATTATCTGGGGAATGCCGCAAATAATCCTCAATCTCGATATAAACATCTTGCAAGAACTTAAAAGTGAACAAAACACTAGGAATTGTAACTAAAGAGTTCAACTTGATACAAAACGTTTAAATTACGCGACAACTGCCATGTTGAACTGGCGGAGTTCAGCTGATTGGTAAAGACACGCCCACTTATTTATTTCTGGCATAAACAAAACCGGTAGCGTTTTCCAGCAACATACGATCACTCGATTCTCTTCTTTCGGTGTTGCCAGATGCAAAAAAATTTTTTGATATGAAGACATTCATTATAACTTAAAAATCGGGGCTTTTGTTGGTTATAAAAAAATCAAAAAAAGTCAGTAAATACCAGACTCTAATATGAAATCCACAAAAGTTAAACGAAAAAAAAAACGGCCAACAGAAGAAAAATGTCAGCTGAGTGGAAATAGAGTTACAACTTTTTGTTCTAGAAAAAAGAAATGTGGGTAATAGCATAAGTAACAATCAGCGGCGATACTTTGAATTTTCTGGACGGTCTATCTTCTAGTACAAACGGGAAAATCTGCAAACTCTCCTTCGCACTGTTCATTATTTTCTATTTATTGATTTGACAAGACATTTGTTTGAAGATGGTAAAACAACGCTCGTTGGTGAATGTTGAGATATTCGGATTTCCAATGTCTAAAAATACATTAACGGATTTGAAATCTATAAAACAAACCATATAAAATCAGTAATACATTCGGAAAAGTTGGCAAAAACAATAAGATAAAAATATTCAACTATTTTGGTAAATTTTGATATAGATTTTCATGAAATATCGGTCAGTTCCATTCTAAAATGGTTTATACAATATGTAAAATGCCAATAATATGCGGAAAATAAAATATTGATAAGAATTATGACACACTTCTGAAAGCAAATATTTAGCTGCATGAAAGCATGATTGAAATAATTTCGAAACCAGCCTAGCGAGAAAATATGGCTACGAACGAACTCATTTTTGTAAATGAAAGGTGACTCTTTCATCAAGAAATGTCTACATGAATGCTCAAATATAATAGGTATGAAAGTACTGTAATTAATTGTGATTATTAGTCTGATATCACTAGGCAGTTTTTAACGTACAGATCGTCAAATCTGGAAAGAGACTTCTCTTTCTCTCTCTCTCACACACACACTGTCTTCTAACGAACGCACATATAGTGGACGAGGCCACATTGAAATTTTAGAAGTTCTTCCTACATTTGACAAGCTGTAAGTATATGAAATGCACATAAAAATTCTACGTTTTTTCATTTTTCCCTGCAATAATCGATTGTTCAAAGATTGTTGGCAGAAAATCGTGTAAAACGGTGTGTAAATGAAAATATTTTTTCATCTATTTAGCGGAATATATCATATTTATTTGTGTGATTTTTTTGAAAACAAGTTGGTTTTTAAAGGATTTGTCATGAAAAACTGACAAAAACTCTGCATTAAAAGTGCACCTACATCCTTCAAGTGATATTAATAGTCTTGAATGCCATTTCGTAACGCAATCGCATTGTGCCTTCTGACCTAGTTCTAAAAAGTGAGCGTAGTTGAAGATTTTTGGATTCAAATAAATTTCAGAGTTTTCATGAAACTGTCTATAGAGAATTCAGAAACTTTCATCTGGCAACACTGCTCACGAATTTCGTCCACAAACAAGAACGCAACACCAAAGCTCGTGAGGCAAACCTTGAAATGGGCTCATTATATTTTTAAACAAAGACGGACGAGCCATCCGCGAAGACGGACGTGATTATATAAATACGGAGGAAAGGCTGCAACCGCGTTGTTTCCATTATCTCCTAAAAAGGTGTACCTGCGTTTTATTACGTAATGGAAATAACAAAAGACGAAATAGGAGCGCGCGCAACCCAAGCCCCGAAATCTATTGGCGGTAAACCCTAATATTAACCCGGTTGCGCAATTCGCGGAGCTGCATTCTGCAGTTTCGTGAGCATCGAAATGTCGTGGGACGATGCACCTGAAAAAAGGCCAACGGCGGAGGAAAGGCGAAGAAAGTCGACTCTACTCTATGTACCCGATTAGCAACAGCAACTTTCACGACTGACCTTGACTAGGAGAATCAAAAAGCACGTAGATCAAGTAATCCTTGATCGAAATATTATGAAATGCTCGGTACATGTTCTCGTTGATTCTCCTTTCCAGTTATTTTCGGCTCCGATTCACGCGATACCAGGTTTCACCAGTAATGAGGTGTCACTAGGCAAGGGCGTGAGATGTCCGGGGAAGACTTACATTTTCGCCTAAGTGCCAGTCATGTGAAATCTATGTCGTTTTTTCCTCAGACATCTGTTCGAACACATAAAACGATTTATAATGCACCACAAATACATGATCGTCTCTGAATACGTCGCACAACGTAATCGTGAACCTACAGCATAAAAATTATTTACGATATGCTTCGAGAATGTGTAGTCGCGGCCTGGCAACGCTGCTTGCCCTCTAATTTAGCCGCCTCGTTGCCGACAAACCGATACAGGAATTAGCCATTATAATGTGACACCTTGCCAGAACGTTCGCAACGAAATGGCAACGCCGCGCGATGAGTCCGCTCCCGCGAGCTAGGAGAGAGCTCTCTATTGGACGCGGAGAGAATCGATAAGAGAGTGGAAGGGCAGGGAACCGGACGCATACAAAGCGGTATTGCCAGCGTTTGCTCCTAAACAGATGGTTCTTAGAGGCGAAAATCGCTTGAAAACTTTGTCAGTAAACAAATACAAAATGTTACAGAAATATTTCATAATTAATTCCAAAACTCGACTGCTCGCCGAGCGTTACAGAGATCAACTAATGAACCGGTAATAATCCGAAAACGAGACCTAACTATCACGAGATTGTTTACGTTGAACACCCATTTGGCACAGAAAAAATCATGTTGCTTACTAATCTTTTATAACACGCTTTCCGCCGTTGCCAGGTCAAGTGTTCTAAACATCGCCGACAACAAACACCTAAATTTAGTATTAACAATCTTATTAGGAACGTTATAAATCGAAATTTGGACAAAAAAGTATTTCGGACACCTCACCTCCCACTTTGAAAAATATTTGGACTAAATTTAGAATATGCTTGAGAATCGGGAATCATTGCAGATGGGACGGAAAAATTCCATTTTCTCGGAGAAAAACCTACTCATATACATTGCACATATGTTCAAATCCATTGTAGAAAACTCGGGAATAAAGGATTGGAAAAATATGTCACTCACCTCGAAAAAGCCCCCTTGTCGTGGAAATTTTCTGCTCTCAACTTTTCCAATTGCACAGTTTTACGTTTCAATGACGATACAGACTTTTCACAGGAAAAATATAACTCTACACTTGAATTCATGAAAAGAAAATTATGACACATTCTGTTCAACCTCCTAGTACGATGACCGATTGGCGACTGGCTGCTTTACAATCTTCAAAGCTTGTTTGGACGAGTTCACCCGAATGGCCCGACCCGACAGGTAGAAAGTATTATCCCCTGTTCGGGCAAGGAAATGCTCGAGCCGAAATAAACTGAAAAAGGGAATCATTTTTCTCTGGAAAATTATCAAATTTTTTGAAGAAGTTGTTGAATTTCTGCAAAAATTCAAATTATAACTTTGACACTTGATCTTTACTCCCCTTATTCATAATGGACTAGTCGAGATTTAGAATCGTGAATAGTTCAAAGTGTGTCCCACTGCCTTGATGGGTGCGCTAGTGAGGTGATGTACTAAATTCGAAAAATCCCGCCGATAATTGAATTATCGTTTCAAACCTATAAAGTGGTGCGTTTTGCCATGTGATGACCGGTTAGAGATTGTTACACATTTATTTTTTGGTTTCGTTCTTATCTTTATATCTGTAATATTTTATAGCACTGTAGTATTTTACCAGTTTTTATTTTTATTGGCTATTCGTAACTGATAAACCCGTTAGTAGATACCCAATCAGCATTCGTATACGTGTCAACAGAAATTATGAGAATTTAAGGATACGTCAGTTTGAAAATTTCGAGAAATTTGGGAAGATCTGTATAAAATTTTGAAATGGAATTAATGTATAACTATTTTTTGATAGTGCTCCTGTGTTTGAACAATAGTGCTAAGAGTCAGTCGATAAAGACTGATGTAAAAATTGACGCTAAAGAATTAAGATGTTTAGGTTAGGAAACTTTCGAATATTGTAAAACCTTTTATTTTCGATTTTTTATCATTTCAGTGTGCGAAACGAGCGTGCAAGAAGTAGCCAAGGCAATCAATAAGTTAGACCCTAACAAAAAAGTCGATGTAGGGGGCTACAGATTGGACATTGACGGAAATTACAATCACAAGGCTATTTCTGAGGCAAAGTCTGAGCTGGCTCTATCAGAGATAATCGAGAACGTTTGCGAAAAGATGGATAACTACGTCCGAGCCACTTGGAAGTCGAACGGCACACTTACGCTCTTGAAAATGATTTCTGACGAGGGTACCATGAACCCCAACTTTGGAGATGTTGATATCCTACAAGACGATGATCTGAATAAGAGTCTCAAGTATTATGTATGTAGGTTTTACTACTCACAAAAAATTGAGCGAAAATGCTTCCGTATGCTTGAAAAGAGTTCTTTTAAGTTATACATTCAGCATTGAATTTTATGCGATTTGAAGAAATAATAGAGCACTTTAATATTACAAATTTTTGGCTTTGATAATATCAGTATAAAGACTTTCAAAACTTGATATATTTGAGTAACGGTGAGATTTCACAAGGAGACGTTATGAATTTTCATCAAATATTGGCCAACTCCATCACATCACAAAAATGTTGATACTAAAATTTTCCTGATAATAATTTGAAGTTGTTATTACAGCTTTTTTCAAAAATTCCAGATTGATCCAACCATATCACTTCACTGCCAGTTTCTTCAATGACATTTCAAAAAATTTTACAGTGCCAATTGTAATCAAAAATAAATATTTTGGGTATTCTCAATTAGTCCAGAAATTTAAGTATGTAATGAGAAAACCTTATATTTACTTAAAAAATTACTTGGATATGATGAAGAAATTTCAACCATGATTTCATAACATACAATAAATAACTCGCTAACTAATTTGATTATAATTGTACAAAATTCAGTTTGATATGAAAACATCATAAATCAACTCCAATTTTTAAAAAACCTTATGTCAATTTATAAATTCTTGATAACAATTCAGTAAATTATATCAATTCAGCTAAATTTCTTGGATAAAATTAAAAATATTGGAAAAATCTTTGCAATTCCAGACAAAATTTAATTTCAGTTATTTACTTTGAGCAATTGCTTGAAAAATATAGAGAATCTTAACTATTTCAAGATTATTAAATGTTTATAATTCATATAATGGAACTTTTGATATGAAATTTATTTGCATATGTTTTTTTTATATAATCTATTATTCAGAATTGTTTAAAATATGCATACCTATAATATGACTGAATTTCCATATTATTTATAATACTTGCGTTTTTTTAATCATAATAATAATAATCGTTTATTTATCACAAGACTAATTCACAGTAAAAATTATAAAAGGTGATAGAATCATGAAAGGTTGTGGTAAAAGCTTCACCTAACATTTAGTGTTTGCTTTATTTAAATTGGTTCGTGAATAAAAAAGTTAATTACTTCAATTTAAAGACACATCAAAAATTTGTCAAAAAACACTAAAAAAACAAGTCTTTTTCAGTTAATCAATTTTTAAATGTTGGAAGTATAATTTTCTTCTAGAAATATTAATTTATATTTTCTCTTTCTTGTGTAGTGTGAAGAATTTATGGGAGAGTATGAAGAGGATTTGATAAAACTGTATCAAGAAGAACATGAAGATGTCCAAAAAGAATTTTGTGTGCTGCAAACCAAATTGTGTCCTTCCAAAAGGAAAGTTAAACAGGAACTATGATTTTGTTGTTTGATACTTGTTTTCTACTTCTATGCATTTTTATAAAAAAGTTATTTGTTAAGAATAATAAACATTTTTACTATTGTTACTTTTATTTTGATGTTTTTACCAGAATATACAGTGTGCATCTTTGCTCAACTCTAAATTATAGGCTCTTCATATTTAACGATGGGATTATGTCAGAAAAATGGAATATAAAATATGTTTTCACAGAATGATTATTAAAAAACTAATAAATTCATGAATTTGATTCAAAACTTTCACTATTAGTTTCGTTTCTATTATTTTATGTCAGTTTGTGGACGTATATTAAAAGCACAAATTGATGACGTATAAGCATTCATTCGTCGACTCAATGGTAATTGTACATTCCAAAAATTAAAACAATGGGTTAGTAAGCCTTAAGGCCTCTAGCCAATAATCTGATGTCAGGAAAAGAAGAAGAAGTGGAAAATAGTTTTTTATTTTGATTGTTTTGAATTACATGTTAAGCGGTTAAATTGATGAATTTTTGTTTATTATAAACATTTTATTTCATTTCTGTGTAAATATATATTTTCTCACATTCGTCATGAGTGTTAGCGCTGCCTCAGTTGCTTCGACAAATACTCAAGACGACGAGGTAGAAGAATGTGGACCACAGCCTTTAGCAAAATTGGAGGTAGGTTCTCTTTTACTTTCAGTTGAAAAATATAATAGAACTGACCGATACTTAATGAAAATCAGATATAATGTATTCAAAAGCCACACTTTAATGTGATATTTCCACTTGAAAGTTTACAAAACCGCCTGGCCTGGTAGTCTTTTGAATACGTTATAACAATGGGATAGAAAATGGAATAACTGTATATTCCATGATTATTTGTTACAAAGAAAACAATGTGATACGAGGTATTTGGTGGGACTCGGTCATATTTAGTAATAACTAATAGTTCAAACATAAAAATTTTTGTAGGGCAATGGAATCACCTCAGGAGACATAAAAAAGTTGGAGGAAGCAGGTTATCACACCGTCGAGTCTGTGGCATTCGCCCCCAAAAAGTATCTGATGTCCATAAAAGGCATATCAGAGGCGAAAGCTGATAAAATTTTAGCAGAAGCTGCGAAACTGGTTCCTATGGGTTTCACTACTGCCACTGAATTTCACCAAAAGAGGTCGGAAATCATTCAGCTGACCACCGGGTCAAAAGAATTAGATAAACTGCTGGGAGGCGGGATAGAAACCGGGTCTATCACTGAAATATTCGGAGAATTTCGAACAGGGAAAACTCAGTTATGCCATACACTAGCCGTTACTTGTCAGGTACAGAATTTCTGATATCTCTAAGTAGTAAACAAAATCATTTTAGTTGAAAGAATTTTAGTACAATAAAAGTATGCTACCTTGCAACACAGCTTGAAACCTAGTAGACTCAGAAACACATTTTGTCTAATATCATCGAGAAATCTGTAGATTTTAATTGTTTCAATATTTCAATAAATCAAAATTATTTCATTATTGAAAATATGAAAAATATGGGGTCTGTATTATGTATTAGAAACGAATTGAATTCACTTGAAATAGCTTTAAATTATCCACATATAGAGCAATATCATCTGTGAACAGATGATATTGATATGTGTCTATGTCCAAAGTGTTAAGTAACTTATACTGAGAAGAGAATGGGGCAGAGCCTTGTGGTACAACTGATATCATTGTAAAAAGCATCTTTTCAAATGTAGTTTTTATGACCATCAAATGAAATTGTTGAGGACGACTCACCTTTTTGCAGCTGCCCATTGAAAGTGGTGGAGGTGAAGGCAAATGTTTGTACGTAGATACAGAGGGAACATTTCGACCTGAGAGGCTGTTAGCTGTAGCTGAACGTTACCAAATGAACGGACAGGATGTTCTTGATAACGTGGCCTATGCCAGAGCTTACAACACAGACCACCAGACCACTTTACTCATTCAAGCTTCTGCCATGATGGCAGAATCTAGGTGAGAATCATCTAGTTGTAGTATTTGGGGCAAACTTCAGTACCAGATATGTTTAATTTGAAATGTTATTGTTCTAGGTACGCTTTATTGATAGTAGACAGTGCCATGGCGCTTTATAGAACAGACTATTCCGGTAGAGGGGAATTATCAGCAAGACAAATGCATTTGGCTAGATTTTTGAGGATGTTGCTGCGATTAGCTGATGAGGTAAGACTATAGAATGGATGTTTTACATATGTGTTTTCCTCAAAATACTGTGTATTCTTTTGTGAGTTTATTAGAAACCTGTGTCAAGAACTTGAACAACGGAAAAAGAATGGCGAGCAAGACATATCAATACTTCTCTCACTGCCTACACTGCCACTATTATTGTTTATCTAACGAGCATACATACAGTGTGCGATACCACAGAAGCTGTGGCTCTGTAGTTTGAATCCACCACGGCTGTGCAACTGCACGCGATTAGTCATTAAAAATTAATGAAAAACGTTGTTGAAGCCAGCATTTCAAACGGCAAGTTCCAAGGTGAAAATATATTGATACCACGAATCCCTATTATACCTACAGATGTGCCAATTCATTTTAAACGTGTGCAATTTCAAATAGATTGGCATTTGCAATGACTAATAATAAGTCCCAATGCCAAACACGGACGATTATATGTGGCATGCTCTCTCATTAAGGGATTAATATTATTTGTGAGTGTTATTGTTCTGATAGAAATAATTTATGTGGCAAAAGAAAGTTTGCCGGGTCAGATAGTATTTATATACAAATTAGTTAATGGCCATATTACATGCCCGGACCTTCTCGAGAGGATTCACTCACATGTGCCAAAGAGAACTCTCTTCCATCTTACATCATACAATCAATGCACTCTCCTATTAGAATGTTCAATGAAAAAAATCTACATTTAGAGGACTAGTATTTTTATGAACTTCAGAGAAGTTCATGTCATTCCATCAATCATAAATTTTTCTGTCATTCAGTTTGGAGTGGCTGTCGTGATCACCAATCAAGTTGTAGCCCAAGTCGATGGAGCAGCTATGTTCAACGCTGACCCCAAGAAACCTATCGGTGGAAACATTATGGCGCACGCTTCCACAACCAGATTATACCTCAGGAAAGGCAGAGGGGAAACTCGAATGTGCAAAATTTACGACTCGCCTTGCTTGCCAGAATCTGAAGCAATGTTCGCCATCAATCCAGATGGCATAGGAGATGCCAAGGAATAGGTTCCGCGGGGAACACAAATCTTGTTTGTATCATTTTTGTTGTAGGGATAAGTGAAACATGTGCTGCCGAAGTTTTGAGGTCTTTTCCAATCTCTTCCATATTGAGGTTATATGTGGGTTTTGTGTTGACAGTTCTTTTGGGTTAGGTTAGTGTTCTGACATAGGACAAGAAGACTTGTCGGAATCATAGTGTTTTGTGACAGAGAACTTCTACTTCTTCTCTTTTTTGTATGGTGTCTTTGCTTCCCTTACGGCGCAGTAGACCAGTGATAGAAAACTTGAAGTACAGACACCGTTTTATGATTGTTTTTAAAAAATAAGTTTTATGGAATATTGAAGTTTTGAATGGTTAGTCATCAATAATTAATCATGTTTGCTTAATACACATATATTAGTTTTCAGTGAAGAGAACTTTTGTAAAGAACTTTTTGTAAATATAAAATACTTTGCAAATAGTCGAAGGCCAAGCTTCTTTGGGTAAAAACATGTTTCCTATATCATTAAGAAGGAATTTGACCCTATAAGGGAAACCAGAGATTGGTCTCGAGAATATTTTGGAAATATCCTCTTAATGAAGGATGAGCGTCAAGTAAATTTTGAGTGAGTTTGAAAACAACTATCGGTGATTTGTTCTCTATTCCTAATGTTGCTTTCTTCAAAAGAAGTGTATAGTTTTGACAAAACCTTGTATTGATATTTGTAAATTTCGGAAGTCGAATTGGGATAATTCGATTTTCGAGAGTGCCTTAGCAAAAAAAATTGTAAAAATGGGATCAATTGAGTTTTATAAGTTATTTTTGTTATAAAATCTGAATAAAAATGATGTGTCAAGGGAGTTTTTGTTTTCTGGAAACGAGATTGTTTCCAATCGAATAAATTATGAACACCTACTGACAGCCCTTCATTAAGCTAGATTTGCTTGCTGCCTAAATATCTAGTTCGAATACACATTTTATGACATGAGAAATAAATTTAGGCGTCACTTTTATGTCATTTAGACCTCGAAATTTGGAACGTCCTGAAATATTCGCAATACATACAGAGAAAAGTAGAGTAAATTGAATTGGAGAGCATTTGAATTCCAGAGAAGTCGAAAAACTTTTCAATATATAAATTTTATTGAAATCTTATAAAAACAGCAATATTTATAACATAACAACCATAAAGTAAAAAAAAACCTTGCCATTCAAAAACCCAGGTGACGAAAATGTACAATTAGTTTAGATAGTAATGAACTCAAAGAACACCGTTGATCAAACTGCTTGGTATCATCACTTCGAACCTGCAACAGTAAAGTTATCCCCATGTTAAAATTAGTTACATGTTTGGAAATTAGTTTCACATGTAATCATTTATTTTGATCTATACCGAAGAAATAATATTTGAGTTTGATAACTCCAAAAACTCAGTTATTCCATTATAACAATAAGTGACTCATGTGGAGGGTAGGTTTACTTTTTTTTTTTGGTGAACAACTCTAAAGATTACCTTTAAATGCTATCACTTCTGGTTAAAAAATATAATCGGCTATAGTTGAATATCCTTATAGTTTAGCGTTGGCTTTAAGTAAAGGCGCCAGTTTTTGAGCCATCATGATGTTTCCGGTGACTTTGAGTTTTCCCTTCATAAAGGCAGTCTGCGGGTTGAGTTTGCCTTCCGACATTAGCATGAAGTCTTCATCAGAGATGGTCAACGTGGTGTTGGGTTTGCCCTCAGGCTTTCCTTCGTAAACTTTGGCGTTTTTCAAATCCATTGCTGAAAAAATATATCAGTCATCTTCCATGAAACAAAACCAAAAGTATTTCGGTACATTTAACAAAAAAAAACACCTACTCCACTGTTTGGCCTGTTTGCCATTTTTGGTGATGTTGTACAGGAACACTCCGCCAATTGATTTTGCTCTCTTGGGGTCGGCTTTGACTTGGTCGGTTATGAACTCAAAGACAGCGTCGCTGGTGAGGTTTTCGGAAGCGGCAGGCATTTCGATAGGTTTTGTTACTTTAACAGATTTCAAGTCGACGTAGGCACCTGGAATAGGAAGCCATGAGTTTATAGAACTTCTGTTTGCAAAAAAAACTGGAAAGAATGTTGTGAAAAGAAAGCTAGAAGTGATAATTCTACGTTGCCTTCCAGTACGAAATGTAAAACTTTTATCAACACCAAACCCTATAACCTAGATGTTTGCATACCTATGCATAACAACGTCGAAACTTCAAATGAAAAGAAAGTAATATCAAGCAGTATTTTTCATCAAGGTAACATCCTTATCTATAAGTGCGCCTTGGTAAAGTTCAATTTCTTTATCATATGTATTGTCAACAAGGTCGTTTTGAAATGAAACAATCTGACAAAAAGTTGGTAGAAATCAATGAAATTGGTAATGGTCATCCCTACAAAATGAAATAACCTAAAAAATTCATTCAAAAATCATAGAGAAGCTGGTAAAAACGTCATCAGTATCTTTCTTTAACAAACATTAACATAATCTGAGATGAACAACTATCTTCCAAAATAGGTTTGAAAAAATAGTGTTGTTGAGTTGAAGTTAAAGTTCATTCGTTGTTGGATTAATCTAATCATATCCTCAAGAACCTACAGAGAAAAAATCGTAAACTATTTGGCATTTCAAAATGCTGGATTCTATAAAATACAATCAACACACATCAAATAACAAAGGACCAACAATGTTCAAGTACTTTTCAGATAACTACGTAATTATTTCGAAATCGACCTTTATAAGATCCACACTTATGATGAAAACGTGAATAAAACCATGAGGTTACCAAAGTCCAAAAGAAAAATTAAACGCAAAATGCTAATTTCACGTCAGCTGCGGCCTAGCCATAATCAAATTGTATAAGTTATAGGTTAGACAAGGGAAATCTGACAATAAAAAACATACTTTCACTGTAGGAAACTTAACACTTGCGTGAAAATCACTTTCTTTCCTTGTTATATTTAATCATCAACTTATGAATTTAATATAAGGAACTTCAATGAAAACGTGAAAATGAACATAACTTTAGAAATGAAAATAATAAATAAAATGAATAAGAAAAACTCTACCTTTTCAAACGTTCAAGCCACGAATATCGCACGCGTATGTACAACTGGATAACGACAACTCCAAATGATCATGTCATACATAAAAAGTAAGTATATAATAAATATTTATCTAATCAATTTCAAATGACCCAACAATGCAAATGGTGACGAAGAATACCGACGAAATCGAACGAGGCCTTGACTTTTCTAACCCGCTCATTTCATCGGCGTTGCCATATGTACTAAAAATGCATTGGATTTGATATTTATAAGACCTCGTCTAGAAACAGCATGCGCTATTCATCAGACACATGTCTTATTTTATAATTTCATTTATCCAAAAAAAAGCTAAGAATAGCACGTTTAAGGTCAAATTCTGCCTCTGTTCTCATAAATGAAAAAATGAACTATAACCAAAATTATATATAATATTAAATGATAAAAAATGTCTCATATGGTCCGAATTTTAGTGGTGTCGTTGTATGAACATCTGCCGAATGTTGTGAAAAGTCAACGATATACAGTAAAAACAACAGTGGGCAAAGAACTGAATCATGTGGCACATCAACTACGATGAATTCATGTGGTAATTTCTCCAAAATTACATTGTTCATTATATATGTATGGGTTTATTGGATATTTCAAAAGATTTTCCAAGACATTACCTAGTTGAACATTGAGCAAATCCCAAATAGATATTTTGGAAACTTTATGAAAATGAAGTTCTGAATGAAACAAAGATCGACTGTTCTTCAATGAAATCTCTGAAATTACTGTGCAGAAAGATAGGCTGGGGATACAAATGAAGCCTATCTATACAATAATGAAATCACTCACCTCCAATAACGACTGTGTTGTTTTCAGCCACGGAAGTTTCAAAGAATATCCTGTTGCCCTCTCTCCACAAATCCACTTTCAAAGTCTGTCCTGGAATGACGGGCTTGACAAACCTAGCCTGTAAAAAAACATTCGAATGTAGTCTCATTTTGGTGAATTGTTCATTTATTCTCAGGACGAAATAGTTGTGGAATGTTAAAATGAACATCTTTCCTATTTTCAAATATTTACCTTGACGGATCTGAAGAGTTTAGTTTCGTGGGAAGCGAAAGCCGAAAGCACAAGCCTCACTGAAATTCCCAGGGTGCATAACCCGTGCAGTATTGGCGTTTCAAATCCGCCTAAACGTGCCATGTTAGGGTCGATGTGCAATGGATTGTTGTCTCCTGGTCATCAAGAAAAGACATAAATCAGTTTTAGTAGCCATCAAGTTTATTGTTTGTAGATCTAGACTCGTCAGACTCGAAACTGCCGCAATGAGCTGAATCTGTCTAGTTTGACTTATAATTAACAAAACAACTAGCAATATAGTAATTCTCACCTGATAGCCTGTACAAAGCGGCCTGATCAATGGTGGTCTTCTGAGAGAGGGAAAGGTCTGGTTTCCTACTGGGTTTTGGCTGACATGAGACGGCTTTGTTGCCTGTCCTAGGGCCACCGAAGTTGCCAGCACCGACAGCGAATGTGACACACTGGTTGCGGAACAACAGCTGGCCGTTCTCGTTGAATGTTTCAACTTCGAACGAGAAGAGTTTGTAAATATTTATACTATATTGGATAGGTGAACAGTGCCAGTGAAAATGTATAATTCCGAGGTGCAATTGACTTACCACTATAAAGACTATGCTCGATTCTCTTCAGTAGTTATCAATCTCAAATAGATCTTATTATCTAAGTATGGTTTTTATATTCAAAATAATAAATGGTATTGAACCTAGCTATTTCAATAATTTAATTGAAGTCAACAATGAAGTCCACCAATATGACACTAGAGCCAACATAATCTTCCATGTATCCAGGACAAACTCAAGGTCAGCAATGAATAGACTGTATTCACACTTCCAAACAGGCGTTATTGCAGCATATTATATTATATTTTTATTGAACGTTTGTACATTAGGGTAACCTAAATGAATGAATACTACTACTACTACTTCAAATGACTTACCGTCACAAACGATAGCCGCTCCCGATCCCTTGTCCATAACCTCGGTGACTTTTGTCTTCGACACCAGTTTTCCCTCTTGTGGCAAATCTCCTAGTATCTCGATGAAATGCTCTCCATGTAGGATGCTTTCCAGGCCGATTTCCTTGCCGGGAACCGATTTAGTGATGGCAGTGGAAGATAAAAGCGCCTGCATCGCCGGCATGATGTAGAAAGTTGGCAACGATTCGAAATTCTCGTGGTTCTCGTAGAGGAATTTCAGTTCGTTTTCATTGCCCAGAGAAGTCCCCACTGAAAGAAACAACGAGAGTTAGTTAGTATGCTCTTTGAACGTTGTTCTCCTAAACCGCCACGTTCTCCCAACGTACTAAACTACACCCTCACCTCCCAGGGCATACAGAATGATGTCTTTGCTGGTGAATTCGTACTTGTCTACCTCCCCGTCTCCTTCCTTGTTACCGGCGTTCAGTCCTTCCAGGGATGCCATCAGGGCGCCCGTAGCATCCTGGATGGACTCCAGCCTCGTGGAGTCTGCGACGTCGGTGACTTTCTGCCACCTGTCGCGGACGGCTTCCACGGTGACGCCTTCTTCAATGGCATTCCTCAGCAGGCTACCGTTCGCCCTGACGATGGAGCACCTGCCCGCCCAGCCAGCCGCGGATTCGATGATGGAACCGTTTTCTTGACAGCTCTCATGGCAGAGGTACGCCTAAAAATAGAGTTAAAATAGTTGGAAGGATGTTAAAGCAGTGTTCCTTTTTTCAGGACTTGTCTGTGAGGTGAAGATAACATCGAAATTTATTTATTTATTCACGGGTTCAAGACCCATTTCACTCAATACAATTTAAAAATAACTACCTAATACTATCTCCCCTTCTGTGGTCGCCCTTGCTGGATAGTCTGCGTGATGCCCTCGTTGGAAGAGAAGTAGATCTGCAAGCTTATGCAGATGACCTTGTCATTTTGGCAAGGTCCACGTCGGGAAGGGTAGCTTGTAATATC
>WOGR01000298.1:0-27802 GCA_015342045.1 Leptinotarsa lineolata | reverse complement strand
CGTTGTGCAGGAGATTGGAAGGGTGATTTTCTTTTCCCCAAACACCCAGTCCAGTTTTCTCTGTCGTGCACGACCCCCTCCGTGTTTGTCCAGTGTTTATTAGTTACGGTTTTTTGGAATAGGTCAATATACTCATTTGCCAAATTTTGAGTTTTATTGGGGTATTATTGTACCGTGGATAATTTATAGGTTTGGATCTGCTGGGTATAACGTGGCGGTATAGGGTTAATATTAAATCTGTTGGCGCCCCTTGGATCATAAATCATTTGTATAACTCACCCCCTCTCTCGCTGTTTAAAGGCTAGCTGTGAGCAAATAACCCTATCCATTTTACATCGAAAATACCCCACATATGAACTAATGAATGAATTAACAAGTAAGAAAAAATTACGTAACAATTTTCAGTTTGAATGTTGAATGAAAGGAGCTCATGAATTGTTGAATGAAGAACATTTTATGTTTTTATATTAGGTAGAAAAAGTATACTGGGCTAATTCTTTATAAGTGCTGAGTGAAGATTTAGTTTGATTCGTTACAGAATTATTACAAATTCCACATACTTTAAGTGGTCTTTCTTGATAATCTATGGGATCATGTTTTTCTGCTTTCAAACAACTCTTTCATTTCTAATATATTCTTTCATAAACGCCTTTATTGGCTTAGGCACACAGTGGAATTTGTACTATTTTGCACAATACAGATTTGTAAATAACTAATTTTACAAATCTCTTCGGTAACAACAAAATTTAAATTTTAATAATATCCAATAAAACTAAAACACCTTCAAAAACAAGTAACACAATACTATCTAATACAACAGCACATCACCAAAAAGGAATAAAGAAAATGAATATTTCGAATGATATATCCAGAACATTTAACCCTCCCAACATCTCCACACAGTAAGATACGGAAAGTGCCTGCCAGGTATTAACTGCTTTCCTAGTCAATATGACGACCGACACCTCTTGGTATTTCGTGAATGAATACAAAAGATAGTTTGCAAAATGGAATTTGTCTTCACATTCAAGAAATTACTCCGATGTTCTTTTATTCTTGGGGAACTGAAGAAACGAGCCATTTGCCAGATCTGTCCCACTACAATGAACAATGAAGAGTCATAAGACATTGACTTATTTTGGTGAATCCACCAATAACATCGCCTGTTTTTTTGAAAAGGACAGATTTGGGCGTGACTTGCCGGACAATAATCTTAGTAAATTTATTAAAAACTATAAAGACAAATCTTTAGTGTCGGATAGATAAGGAGTATATAAATTGACCTGTGGTTCTTGCCCAAAACTTTATATTGGCCAAACGGGGAGAACCTTTTCCCAAAGAATAAAAGAACATAGGAGTAGTTTCTTGTATGTGAAGACTAATTCCACATTTGCAAACCATCTTTTGACAGAGTGGCATGAGTGCTTAGAAATTAATAGATTCGAGAATTCTGACAATTTACTGAATTACCCAATAGAATTGAATTCTCCTCTTTTGAAACTGTTTTCTAATGTGGAAATTGGTAGTTAGTTTATTACACATGTTCATTTAAATTTTCAATAAGTATTTACCTAAACTCAGATAAAACTGTTAGTCATTGAGCATGATTCAAATTGTTATTATATAAAGCACAGATTAAGTAGAATTTAGTAAATATGAAAACGCTCGAGGAAGTTATTGTATAGTTTAATACGCATTGCAGTTTTTTAAGCTCTCCAGTGGAAATTTCACAATAAGGTGTTACTTGAATAAGTTCTGGATTTTTCATCAATTCCATCACATAAAAAAATTGTATTTGATTTCAAGTGTTAATGTATTGCTTGAAATTAAGTTAACACTGCACTGCACTTTAAAAAAATTGAACGTTACTTACTTTAGGTGAAAGCCTTAGTTCAAATTACATCAAGTTAACAAGTCAGTTACCCTGAATCAATTTCAGATAAAAAAATCCCGCTTTGAACCAGTCGTAGAAGTAAAGGAAGAGATCGATCGCCACAGCATAAACCCCGAGGTGCGAGCCCGATATCTTGGGGAGCAAGTCCAAGATGCTCATACCCCGTCGAGAAAAGCCAGAGACTTTCCAGTGCCTAGCACGAGCATGGAAAGTCCAGAGAGTATCTCTTCCAGAAAATCTTTCGATGCTTCCTCTCTTCTCGTTGATAGATTCGTTCCCGCATCTTCTAAGGCAGAAAGGTCTGACAGCCCGAAACCAGAGCAGCAGAAAGAAACAACGTACGGAACTGCGGATATGAGAGAAGCAGTAAGGATGAAGATGTTTGGTCCGTTAACTAGGGAGACTTTGGAGTGGCGGCCTTGTGCGATTATCTGCAAGAGGTTCAACGTTCCTGAACCATTCGTAGAGTAAGTACCTCGAAGTAGTTTTGATCATTTCATAGAGAATTCCAAGGAAACAATAGAAATAATATTTGACACTTTGGTACTCTGGGTACATGTGCTAAGTCATAATGAAATACAAACAAAAAACATAAACAGTTCACTAATTTAGTAATCCAATAATTTTTCTGAAAAAAAGTTGGTTGGGCAACAGGATCAATTTCTTCTTAGAAAAAAACAATTGTTTTCTTGCCAACGTTTCGAATTTAATTGAATTCTTTCTCAGGGCTCGAAAACTAGTTTTTCCGTGTTGATATTCCTATTTTCAAAACATCAGACATATTAAATACATTTAAAAGAAAATAAAAAACATTGCAACGAGACAAGACCAACACAAAACACTCCAAAAGAAAAATGTTCTAGTTATTTAATAATTTTTATATAGTGATATTTTGATACTCAATTAGTAAAAAGTCTGTACTTTTTGCAATTTTTTTTCCAATATATTTTTTATATAGTCAATCATATTCAAATCTTGAACTAAAACAATTCCCAGAATTGTACACTCTTTCAACTTTTTCCTTTAAAAGATTTGTATTCATTACTATTGTTACAAATGAGGAGAGTCTAATTATTTATATTGTTTGCAGTAGACCGCAAAAGGAACCTAAAAAAAGAGTGAGGAACCTCATTTTCGAACAACAGAGGCACACAGATGAAGACAGTAGTTTATTCAAACCAGGCATTTCTGGAGAATCTTCTACGCTTCAAGAGGAGCAACAGGAAGCTGAAGAAATAGAAGAAAGCTCTATTCCAGAAGCTCCTCTTCATATTAAAACTGAAAATATTGACGACACCGACGAACAACAAAATGAAATAAAAGAAGAAGAAACAGACTCTGCTCCAAAAGATATCACGGATCGAATTGGAATTGCCGAGAAAACAGACTTGTTCAAAGCTGTTTTTCTTAGCAGCAGCGAGTCGGAAGATGAGGACGCCAACAGTGCAAATGAACATGTTGAAACTGATAAGACTGAGGAGTTCAAGCAAAATGTATTGTCGGAGCAACTACTCCCAAAAATTAAACCCCTAAAAGAAGGAATTTTATCAAAACTGAATTTCAATACCTTTGCCAAACCAGAGGATAAAGAAATTGTTTCACCTCTTGTAGAACATTCTTTGGAGAGAATCTCCGTAAGCAGTTCAAACTCCAACCGAGAACCCTTGTACGGCCCCAGATTACCTGCAGAGAAAATTATCATTGACAATCCAAAAGATGTAAGGATGATTTCTAGTGACAGTGAGGATGACTGGGTGGAAAAGAAGAAAGATGAAAAAAAGAAAAGTAAACACAAAAAGAAAAGTAAGAAGAAAGAAAAACAAAGACATGAAAAGAAGAAGAAAAAGTCTCACAAAAGCAGTCATTAGATACTGCTTAATCGGGACATACCTCCAACTGTGATATAAATATAAGGATGAATAATATGTACATTGTAAGTAAATAAAATATGAAAACAGATCTTTTTTCAACTTTAAATAATGGGTGAACTTATATATGGGAAATGTATGTATATTGTAATTTTTCATGTTTTTGTTCCTGATTTGTGTAAACATTTGAAATGTAAAACCAATAAAAATAATTATTACAGTTGCTTTGAATAAGCACTGCTAAATGGGATGATAATCAATCGACAAACATTCAATTGCTATTTTATTATCCACTTGTATTATGGGTGTAAGATAAATTGATCTGAGTCAATTTTCATTTCATCATCACTAATATAATAAATCTCTAGTTAAAAATATCACTTATTTACAACCAGCAAATCATTATCAAATTTCTATTTCTTCAATATCCTGTCGATCCAGAGATTCAACTTGTCTTCGTCTTGTAATCCAATCAGCCTTTCCTTGGCTTTTCCATTTTCAAATACTACAAGAGCAGGAATAGTGCTCACCTAAAATAAAAAACTCAAATATTCTTTGAAAGACTTTTTTTTTGGGGACTCGATACTTCCTACTGTTTTTTTAGGTATATAACCTTCCACAATCTGAAAAATAAACAAAGCTAAATCAATAGAAAATATGCTGGAGTGGAAGATTAAATTCCCAAAGAACAGTAGAAAAAACTAAGTTATTGACTTTTGAAACTCGCTAAGGTATTTTGATACAATACCTCATATTTAGCTGCTAATTCACCTTAATCATCGATATCCACCTTAGCCAATGAGATTTGACCTTTTCTTTGGGCAATAACATTTTGCAACCTGGGCTCTAAGGCTTTGCAGGGTCCGCACCAACTTGAAAGTGAAGGTCACTTAGTATTTCACAAATTACTTACATTAGGAAACACGTACTTGGCAAAAAAATCCACGATAATGGGTTCTTTACTGTTTTCTACTTTTTCCAAAAAATCCTTATCATCTTGGACCTTGAACGAGGCATACCTGAATTGAGAAGTTCCAATGCACCTAGTAGCTACAGAAATAATTCTATTGGATACACTATGACTGTTACGAAGTAGTGAGTTCATGATGAATACTGGAATTTTAAACTTTCAGTTCGCTGTTCGGTGTACAAGTGAAATCTGATTTTTGGAAAGTAAGTCAAATAATTGACATTCACATTTGCAAAAATATTAGCTCATTTGTACCACAGAAACAAAACGTTAGAATCATTTGACATAGAACACGTTATGTCAGAAATCAGAAGCAACTTCAAATCATATAAAAGAACAATTTGTTCGGGCCAGTCTCAAACTCCCTTCACTGTAGGTTAATGGACTGACACCTATCAGAAAACAACTACTTCCCTGACTAATACCACGAAGGGCGTTAGATTATATCCGACAGGTATCAGTGCAGGAATCTTCACTGAAGTATTTCCCTGCATATGCTGTTGGCGATACAACTGCCGGAATCGATTTTCAATTATTGAACGGGCACACTTGCAGACCGGTTTCGGGATATTTGGCCTCTCGTCAATGCAAGGTAGTGGCCATCATCAACATTAAATCGATGATATTCCATAATTAAAATTGGAATTCCTTGCAGTATATCATTCCTTAAACTAAGCTGAAGTGAACAACAAACAAAATGTTTGTCACTGCCCCACCTAGTGAACGAGGTACTAACCAACCGCATATCCGAAACAGTAAATTCTTAGACAATGTCCGAAATTTGCCCAATTCCTCGTATAAGGAAAGGAAACTCTTTACATATAGTTAGTAAAGGTAAAAAGCTAGAAATATTTTTTTTATTGAAGCCAAACCAAGTCAAGTTAAATAAAAGCTTTTAAAAATATCAATTACAGTGAAATATATATTAAATACTGGAGTAGCGATAGATGTGTTTTTCTCTGAAGAAGGCGACCAGTAAAAAATAAAGTGTTTTTGTTAAAAGAAAAAGTGAATGAAAAAACTTATGTGGCAGCATTGCCTCCAAGACGGCTGCACCCCCCACTGCTCACTATAGCCTTGGCCAAATGCGCTCGGAAACAATGGCGATATAAATTAGGATGAAGAAATGTGCTTAGATTGAGGTTATTTTATTATTATGGGATTTAAAATGTTTTCTAAACTGAAGTATATTATTATGATCCTAATCACAAAGGTTTAAGTTAATTTTTTTTCAGGTAATTATCTGATTTGTATAATTTTTAGCACACTAATAAATCATTTGTTTTCCTGAAATAGGGTAAGGTATTTTTTTTCTAATGGAGCCCAAACAAGTTGATTTTTCTGTTATTAAACAGAAAATAATTAAAACTGAGTAAGTAAATCAGCTAATTTAGTGTTTCAACGGTAATTTAATTTTTGTTTTCAGTGAAATACTTAAGATGTACTCGGAAAGTAATAAAAAACTGAAAAAAACACAGCAAGCCTACAAGGACTTGAAATCCAAATATGACGAGGTAAATAGCGGTTTCAGCCGTCTCGAGTTAGAGAATGGCAGGTGTACTTTCAATCTACAACAAATCACTTCCAAGCACGACAAACTTGAATTGGAATGCAGACAGGCATTAGAGCAAAAGGTTTTGTTAGAGCAAAAATACAGTGGGCACATTGTAGAGTGTCAATCAACGATACTAGAATTACAAGATGAACTGAGAATGATGAAAGAACTGAGCGAGGGGGCTGAGAAATTGTCTTCGCCCCCTAGGAAGAAAGTTTCCCCGAAAGATGATGAATCTCTGAAAAAAATCAAGGAGATGGAAGAACATATAAAAAAACTCAAGGAGAGTGAAGCAAAGGCAAAGGAAAAACTAGAGTTGGAAAGAAAAGAGTTTGCCGAAGACATGAATAAAATCAAAGATAAGCATTCCAAAGTGGTACAGTTGTCACAAGCGGAAAAATTCCAACTGAATAATGACCTAAATGAAATGAAGTTACAGGTGAGTTATGTAATTTACACTAAAAAATTTGTGTCAGAGTTTCAACACCTGTAAGAGAGAAAATAACTTTCCTTTTCAAAGAACACTACCTTTTTTAACTGTAACATACAATCTTATTTACTTGAAAACTGTACAATTCTGCACTGCCTACTAGAAATATTCATAGTGAACTCTGAAAGCATTATAAGGAAACGGTCATATAGATATGTCAGGGTTGAGATTAATTTTGAAATTCCCATTTTATTTTAATATTGCTAATGTATTCATTCAATGGGCTGATTAATACATTGGGGTTAGGTTTCAGGTGTGAAATAGTTTTTAAAATTGAAAAAAAGCAGTAAGAATTTCAAGTGATCACCGTTTCTGTGCTTAATGTGGATATGTTTTAAAATCATTTAAAATGTTAACTCTAGCATCTGAGCATTCATATAGTACTTGAAAAAAAATCACTTCTTTTGTAATAAGTATAACATTTTGTACATATTGGCCAACTGGGGGAACCCTGTCCCAAAGAACGAAAGAGCATCAGATATTCCATATTTGTACACCTTTGTTTGGCAGAGGGACATTTGGAAGAAAAGGTTTGAAACTCAATCTTTTGGAATGCTTCAAAATCAGTAAAGTCAACTTTATTTTATTACCTGTCAATTTAAATGAGTTTGTAAAATATCTCCCAATGTTCAAGTTGGTAATTGGTTTATACATAACGTTAAATAAAATCATTGGTAACTTATTAGGTAGAAAGTCATATAATTCAAATCGTTAATAATATAAGGCACCCAGTAGGCAGAATTTATTTGGCTTCAACACACCTGAAAAAGCTATTGTATAGTGAAATATATGTTGCGGTTTTGGAAACTTTAATGTAAATCTCAAAAAAGAGTTACTTAAATATGAGACAATTATTCATTGATGAATTTTCCAATGTAACCATGTTCGATTTCAGGTCGCCTCAAATCAAACCTATTACAATGAAAATCTTCATGCCAAAGATAAGGAAATAAGCAAATTAAACGCTGAAGTTTTGGCCCTGAGAGGGCTCAAGGAGCAACTGAAAAATGTCATGGAAGAAAACAAAAAACTCAATAATGATATATTGTGTCAGAGTCGGGAACGATGCCCTTTCCCTTCTACAACTGCCGAGACTCAGACAACTGAAGATTTCAAGTCTGTTTTAGAGGAGAACTTCACCTTGAGAAGGGAAATCCAATTGTATAAAAGCCAGACCTCAAAGAGCGAGTGGACTCAAACAGAGTCAGTGGATTCGGAAGATGAGTCTCTTGTGGATATTCTGGAGACAATGGCTGGGCCCCCTAGACTTCTGTCGCCGATGAGACATTCTCCTTATAGGCAACTCGATGATGAATTCGCATCATTAGTACAACAAGTTGAAATACCGACCATCATTGTCACCCCTTGTACGCCTGTTCATAATAATGAGCAGACATTTGAAGAGTGTCCTCAGGGTAGTAAACAAGACGAGCGGGTACCATTCACACCTGAAGTTTATGAAACAAAAGCTGAAATCATCATTGATGCCCTCGCGGTAGAAAATATCTGTGATAATATTATACAAAGTGATGTAACTTCCCTGATCCCTTCAGAAATCAAAACTGCTGAAGAAGAAATTAAAAAAAATAATGATTTTCCTACTGAGGTTGACAATAATGATATTTCAACAGACAAAGCCAAAGAAAAGATAATCCCTACTTGTGACCTTGAAGAAAATCATCTGAAAGATGGATTGAAACTTCAAAGTAGTGAAGATCAACAAAATCAGGTAAACCAAAATCTGAATCAACCAAATATTGAAACTTCCCTAGAAATTGAGCACCAACCTTTGAAAATTGATCCTGAAATTATAGATTCGAAAGTGCCGCCTGCTGAATCTGTGGAAAGTAACAATCTCAAATGGAAATCTAAAATATCCCGAAGGCGCAAGTATAGGCATTGGCCTAATCTGAATGGTTATGTAAAACTCCATCGAGGAAAACCACCCTTGAACAAAAAAGAACCAAGAAGCAAATTCGGGGCGAAGAAATCCCATAGAAAGGACTGTGTGCTGAGAGCTTTGCAGGTAAGGTTGATGTTAGTAATAGTTAAATTATTTTTCAGAAAAATTATATAGCATAATATGAAGAAGTATGTTCTGAAAACATGTTAGTTTATTCGTCTGCATTGATGTTGTTGTTTTCAAAATGACCGCCATTGGATATTATGCACTTGTACCAGCGCTTATTCCAACCTTCGAATGGCTTATCACACTCTATTTTGGGGATAGCCTTCAACTCTTTCATTGATGCACTTTCGATGTCATCTATGCTTGTAAAACGACGACCCTTCAAGATTTTTTCATTTTTTTTTAATAGGAAAAAGTCCCAGGGAGCCATGCCTGGAAAATATGGAAGCTGGGGCATCATTACAGTATTGTTATTGTCCAACGGAAATTGAGCTTTAGTTTCGACGTCATATCCTTAAACGCGCATTTCTGAGCAACTTCTCTTCACCTTTTATACCCAAAACACTAAAAAAAAATTCATGACATGAATCATCCAACATGCCAACATCATCAGCGCCTACACTGATTGTAATTTGGCGATCGTTCATAATATTTTTTTTTTACATTTTTCACGTTTTCGTCAGTTGATGTGCTTGACCATCTATGGTGTTCTTCATCTTCAATATCTTCACCATCAATGAATAATAACCTGTTAATTTGGGTCAATGCATAGGCACTCTGGAAACTAATTAAAAAAAACACACAATTTTACACTTTACCCTCATAGCTTACAATCTCTTTACTCCGCGGTAGTACGTCCAGTACTATTCTTTACTTGATTTCAAATTTGAAATAAAAATCTCAACAAAATGATATGCCCACTTGGTTTATAGAATTTTATATAAATGATGTCCCAAAACATAGGCAAGATTTGAACTGAATAAAAAAAGGAATAAGTATGAAGCACTTTACTGGCATATATTTTTCCTTTTGTCGAAATTTTCCACCAACATTTTACATAAATATGGGTGAATTTCCTCATTAAATATTTTCATTATATTTCTTATAGATTCATGAAGCGGACCACAAACTTTTAATTATATTTTGAGTATTCTTTACATATAGTCAGTGGGCATACTTGAAGACTGGCCTGAACAAATTGTTCTTTTATATGATTTGATTTATAGCCAGTCTTCAAGAATGCCCACTGACTATATGTATGCGGTTAGTTAGTACCTCGTTCACTAGGTGGGGCAGTGACAAACATGTTGTTTGTTGTTCGCTTCAGCTTAGTTTGAAGAATGATATACTGCAAGGAATTCGAATTTTAATTATGGAATATCATCGACTCAATGTTGCACTACCTTGCACTGACGAGAGGCCAAATAGCCCGAAACCGGTCTGCAAGTGTGCCCGTTCAATTCCGGCAGTTGTATCGCCAACAGCATATGCAGGAAATACTTCAATGAAGAATCTTGCACTGACACCTGTCGGATATAATCCAACGCCCTTCGTGGTATTATCCAGGAGAGTAGTTGTTTTCTGATAGGTGTCAGTTCATTAACCTACAGTGTAGGGAGTTTGAGACTGGCCTGAACAAATTGTTATTTTATATGATTTGATTTTGAGTATTGTTCAACAATGAGAACGTTTCGTTCACACATTTAGTTATATTCAATTTTTCAGTTGTTAGAAATTACTTACATCATTTGATTTTCTGTATCGATATTAGGAATGACATTTATACAATAGTTTATTGAATGATGCCTCTTCTTTTTCTTATTCTTTTGAATCAGAATTTTATTCAAATGATTTGCGAAAAAGACAAATGAAAGGCAATAAAAATAGTTGCTATTCAATGTTTGATTTCAGCTTTCTTTTACTGATGTTGATATTGAAAATTAATTTGATTAGAAAAGTAATTTGAAAATGCAAATTTTCTCTTGTAGGTGTTGAAACGCTCTAGAATTAACTTTACGATTTCAAACGAGTCCACCGTACCCCTGCAATGGAGAGACTACAATTTTTCGCAAAGATTTGAGAATGGGGAACGAGTTGGCAGTCCGAAGCGAAACGTAAACCATTCAATTCGAAAGCTGAGCTGTCCTTCGAAGATCTGCAAGAGCGCCTGCATGTCTTTGGATGGCAGTTCCTGCGCAGCAAAGCTATTGGGCTTCTTCGACGTGAAGCAGGAATCCGTCACCCCGCTTGGCGGAGAACCTTTGGACAAGAAACCTGGCACTCCGCTGCGATGGTTGAATAACTTACCGATTAGCGAAATTACCTCGGAGAATATCGTTGATAGGCTAGCAGAACTTGTGAGCGAGAAGCTGAAGAACGACAAAAATTTAAAGAGGAAACGAACCACTTGCTTTCGCCAAGACTCCGAGTTCTGCTCTGAAACAGAGACGGAGCTAGAGCGGTTGATCGAAGAGCCCAGTTGTGACGTGCTCGAGAGGAACAAGATGCTCCTGAAGAAGGCCAAGTATGATCTCAGCAGAGAAAAGACGTCCCGAAATAGTTTGGAAGGAAATGATGCGAAAAGTAATAGCGAAACTCCTGTTTTCACTGACAGATATCTGAAAAATCAGCAGTTGGAAGCAGAAACTATTTATCCAAACGTGGTGAGCCCAAAGAAGCCCAAAGAGAAGGATCTTAAGGCACATTTCGGCGCCAAATCTGTCGTTGGATCCATCTTTAATGAACCTTTTCCACAAGAAAATCCAACCAGAGTTACTTCCGATTCTGAGGAAATTAGTGATATCGAAGACAGATCAGATTTTTGCAAATTCTCCCCCATTCCAATTCTCCTGAGCCCCATGAAATCCAGCCCTGGGAGTAGTCCAGAAAAATCGAAACTTTCAAATACTTACGAGCTAAAACAGTCGTCTGACCTACTTTCTACAATAAGGAAGATTGATAAGTTGAATGAACCTCTTTTCACAGGCCCCAGTAGCAATCGAGACATTGGGGTTGAAACAAAGGTAGACAGCTCAGAGGCAAATTGCAAACTGAAAACTGTTCATCCGGAATTTGGTGCCCCGACTGTAGGGGTCACTAATTTGACACATTTCAATGTTTCACAGCAAAGGGACCTAGAAGAAATGGGGTCTTCTAGTATAGTTGGTTTATTTGCTGATATAACTACCAAAAATAAGACTACTGATCGAATTTCGCAACCACAGAGTCCAGTAATATATTCAGATTCAAGATTTTCTCTACATACGAAACCATTTAATGAGATAATGCCAGGAAAATGCCCTGATCCGGATAATACCTTTTCAACTACTTCAAACTGTCCAAGATCTCCTGAAAATCTGGATTCTTTGAACTCACTTCAAAACTCAAATGTAACCAATCAACAAAAACCTGGTAGAAATAGTCGTAGGAGTATTTCTAAAGAGACTATCTCTAACAAATCATCAGAACTTGAAGAATCTGAACCTGTTTACTCAGCAAATGAAATGGAGGAATCCAAAAAAGAGGATTTTATACAATCTCCACTCAGCTCAGATGACTCTGATTATTCATCAACTAGCTTTCATTGCATGGAAACTCAAGAACTAGCTAGAGAAACAAATGATATGAACGTTACTCCGAAAATTCTACAACAAATCAAAAATAATTCAGCCAATTCAAACGCCAAAAATAATTTGAATACAAGTTTATGTATCAGCAAATTCTTATCGAATGAGAAGGAGATGACCAAAGAAATTGATAGGTTTATGAGCAGATTTCAGCTGAATCAGAGTTTGACTGAAGCTCGGTCTTTTCAACAAGAAAGGCCAACTAACAAAACTTTGTCAGCAAATGATATATTGAACATTATGCCATGTACAGAAAATACCCAAAGTTTCCAAGAACCAGTAGACGGTAGTAATTCGAGAAATTTGGAAGAGTTGAATGTTAAGGCATTAAACAATGAGGAAGAACGCTTTAGTCGTCTTCAATCATCAGAAGAAAAATCCAGTTTCAGTTATGCCAGGTCTCCAGATAAAAACCTTTCGAGTTCACAGCAATCAAAAAAAGAATTGTTAGATGGTTGTGTGTCGCCAGAAGAAAAATTCCGGAGTCCTGTAAAACTTGAAGAAGAAATTCTCAACTGGCCTGAGTCTCCAGAGAATGTTCAACCAAGCCCCATTAAATCCCAGGAAGAAGAAGTTCTCAGTTGTCCTCAGTCCCCGGACGTTTACCCAGCTTCACCGCTCTCTGTTGCCACAAAAATCATACCTCTTGAAAGAATTGATGACGTCCCGGTCAGGAAAAAGAAAACAAAGATGATTTTGAGGAGGTCGAGGCGGCTAAGTAAGGCCATAATCTCGTCCAGCTCTGAGCAGGAATCAGAGGACGAAGTTTGTGAGAGGCTGAGATCAAGTGTAACGGTTTCCAACGTACCCACAGAAGCCGCGGTCACAAGGACTCGGAGTAAATCTTTGTTGAAGGAAACTGTGCCTCCAGAAAAAGTAGTTCGTAAAAGGGGGAGGCCAAAGAAATGTCTGCTCAAGCAACCGTCACAGGAATTGGAATCTAGAGAGAGTTGTATTGAAAGTGATCCCGCCGAAGGCAGTAACAAAGATAAGACTGAAGTTCCTGATGGCAATGGATGTAAC
Source organism: Leptinotarsa lineolata (assembly GCA_015342045.1). Classification (NCBI taxonomy): domain Eukaryota; kingdom Metazoa; phylum Arthropoda; class Insecta; order Coleoptera; family Chrysomelidae; genus Leptinotarsa; species Leptinotarsa lineolata. Next base: position 14,467 of record WOGR01000298.1, on the reverse strand, counting down.
GAAATCTATAGTGAAGTCCCCCAAACCCAACTCTTACTGGTGGAAACCAAGAAGGTAGTTAAAAAGAAACAGAAAATGAGTAAGCTCAAAGCAAATGTAATGAGACAGATGAAACAGAAACAACAAATGTACCAGTCTGACAAACTTGCAGCTAACTTTGACTGCCATCTGGAGACCCATGTTGAAAAAAAAGATGCGATAGAAGCAAGCGTAGAAAATGAAAATGAAATAGTTCCTGCAGAACCTAGCAATAGTGAAAAAAAAGTCAGTGGCGGTATATTGAAGAAAATCAATATCGTTCAAAATATTCTCATACAAGCAGGACACGGTGCTCCCCCAGTGGACTTACTGAGAAAAAATGTTGCCGATTCGAATCCACAACCAAAATCATCTGAAACCATTAAGGAAAAACCGTCAAAGAAGTGTGTGAGACCAAAAAGTTGCGATATTTTATCCCAAATAATGTGCGACATGGACAAGGGTAGACCGAAATGTGTCCAGAAACCTGTCGCCCCAAAGAAAAATCTACCTCAGGATTTGGTAGACAAGCAGTGGAGGACAGGTATTCTGGACGTTGCCGAGATAATGTACAATAGAGAAGCGAATTGGAATGAATCCTATGGTTTGCAGTATTACAATGCTAAGAACGATGTTGGTATTTTGAAACGAGGAACGTCCTTGCCAAGTTAGTATTTTGTTTATTTCTACTCTTGTTAAGCTTCATTTTTATTCTAGTCTTTTTTTTACATCATTTTTTTATGATACTCGATCTTTAATCTATCTGACCGCATTTACACGACATCTCAAAAGATAATTTTTAATAATTCCATTACCACTGTAATGGAATGTTATCCAATCCTCCTCTGATCGGCGATACATATATGCTCTTTACACACTATATGCAGATGCACTGGTTATATCAGATAAAATAGGTCAAAATCTACAAACCAAAGGTAACTTAATCCTGCAAAAGTTGAACACCTGATTCAAAGCAAATTCTCTTCATTTAAATAGGTAATCAAAAAACACGTCCGATAATATTTCATGCTAGACAAAAAAATAGCCAGTTTCAACTTGAGAATTGAAGATGATGAAATTTCTCCATGCTCTACGGTGGAGTTTTCAGGTGTTCACTTGGATGAATATCTCAACTGGAAAACTAATAACATCTCTTTAATCATGAGGCATTAGTTACATATTGAAAATATTGTCGAATTCCAATCTAGATTCCTAAACGAAGATTGGACTCTAATTTGTCTCATGACATTACATTATGCTTTCAACTATTTTTTCAACACTTTTCTTTGGTATTTTGATGTATCATACTCATATAAGAGAGTGTTTATACATGGCAAAACTGATTCTTTCGGTATTTGAAAGGCGAGTCTGAACATAAAACGAAAGAAACGTGGAACATTATCGACTATGAACTTGAAAGGAATAAATATAGATTAAGAAATATGAGTTCTCTCCAACAAGTTGACGGACGCAGTGTCGGAATTATTTACTGAACTTTTTTTTGTACTTCTTTGTAGTGTCGTTAAATTTGTAGGCAGGTTTGTCCTTTTCATCTAATCCTCTAATGGAATATGGGGTAGTTAGTACTATGCCTGAAATGAAAAATAAAGAATCTGCTTGATAGGATGAACTCTATAATTACACTCAATGAAACAATTCATGAGACAAGTGAGGTCACAGTAAAGTGAATATGGATAATACAATCCACTTTTCGGAACCCAGTACTTAAATACCAAAGAAATTTGATTTTTCAGCCTTTCACTTTTGTTAAACTGGATTTTTTTTATATTCCACCTTTTAGAGTTGAAGTTTCACATTATACTCCAGTAACACCTTTTAATTCTCTTTTTATTCAGCAGAAAATGAACCGCCTTTACTTTCTAGTAAGAATTCGCGTATTGCTGAAGAAATTGATGGAAACTACCAATGAAAATGAGATTCCTTATCATGTCATAGCGGAGTTCAAGAAGATGCAGGTCGAAATTATCGTGGAGTAAGTATAATGATTAATTTTTTATTATAAATTTCTATTATATTATATAACTTGTAGCATTATTATTCATGAAGTTTCGAAAGACTTCTGCGAAAAGCCCGACACCAAACACTTTCCAGCTCCGCTGATGACCAAGACACAAAGAATTTTTTTGGCGCTGATGCTGAAACTGGAACAAGAAAATGTGGATAATTTGACAAACAAATTTTTATTGAAGACAAAATTCCACGTCTTCAAGACGGGTTGTACGTTGAAGGCGACAATTCCTCTGACGAGGTTATTCTTGGGAGTGTGTCGAATCCGAGGAGATATTCAGGCGGTGAGAATGTTTTGCTGTGAGGCTTTTTTTTACATCGGGGATAAGGCAGTCCCATTACTTTTCGCTGTGCTGACATCGTGGAGTGAAGTTATACCTATGGAGGCCGATGTGATATGTGAGTTTCTCGTTTTTATTCATGGTATTCTCTACTGAACACATTTTCAAAATTTAAAAAATAATTTACAAATAGAAAATGTTTTCGATAGTAAAATTTCTTGTAGATTTGTGTAAAGGTGTAAAGATTTGTCAGATTTGAAATTCTACATTATTTTAGTCTGCTGTCAGGCGAGAATTGGTTGAGTAAAGGAATGAATATTTTCAATGTTATTTATTTCCGAAGATTTTCTATCGTGTAATGGAGATTGGTTTTTTCCAGATTATCCCATGGCTAAAGTTTTAGTACAGCTTGTCCATTTGAAGACTTGCAATAAACCAGGTTACAACTTGCTACCTCTCAGATGCCTCCTGCATCAATTTTACGGGTATCCCAAAGAGAGGTCCAACTGCGATACCTTTTTCGAGGAGGTTTGTCAAGAATATTTACGTAAGTTTTTTTTTTATTAAAAAAATGAACAAGTGTGAATAAAATGAAGCTGAATGTAGTAAAGACTCAAGCAATGATTTTCCCAAGTAAATCCATATATGATGATATTGATATTGGCCTAAACATCAAGAACTGAGGAATTCAAATTGTGTCAAATGTCGAGTATCGATTTTTTATGACAGCCAACGTTTAGAGTCTCAATTCACATTTTGATTATATTCATGAAAAAAATCTGGAAAAAACTTTATTTTTTCACTCGAATATCTCGATGATAATCAACTGAAACCAAAATAACTGTATATAATTCCATCATCCAGACGCATTTTGATTATTGCTCTTCAATGTTGTATTTTTTTCAATCTCCGCTGAATTGAAATGAGTGAAGAAAATAATACTAAAAACAAATCGGCTCACTCCAATAACGACTCTTGGATGATTTTCTGTTGAAAAAAAGGTTTTTTTTTATTCCACCATGATCCTTGAATATAACATATCAAACCAGTGCTTTCAGACGTTCATAATTTTCAATGAAAATATTTGGAAAAATTTCGTATAGGCCGCAACCTCCGAATTAAAAAAGGGGTGTACTTAAGTGTAGATTACGAATCCGAAAGACAAAATCGGTACTCTCCGTTATTTCTAGATTTATTGTTTATCCACTACATCACCTACACATTTCGTTTCACCTTCTTCGGAACTTTTCAGTTTAATAATGAAAATGTTTCCTTTTTGGTGATGAATCTCTCCATTTTACGTTTTTGAGGTTAACGTCATAGTTGGCATCGACATTTCCAATTCAAATAAAGTGTTTTTGCCTTCATGATTGAGATCTTCAATTGTTTTTTGACGCTATATCAGGGGAAAAATGAGTGTGAGAAATAAATTAATATTAGCTTTATATCTCAAACTGAACCAAGTGAGTATGCATTGCAAAATAATTTTTATGGTTTAATTTTGTAATAAATTTTGTAGATGATGCATGATGTGTCGGATCCCAAAGAGAATGGCCAAACTTACACATGGGCTAAAAAGCCCCGGGTATAAGAAAAAAAATGCGTCATTTTGTTCAAAATTAGCTTCATTCATCAACTTACTCTCCATCAAGAGCTACGCAATCATTCCAGTGCCGCTCTAACATTTCAGTACCACTTTTGTAGAACGATTCATCTTTTGGCTCAAACTAGGCCGCAGTTTCAGCAATAAACTCTTCATTCGAGCGAAATTTCTTACCAGTGAGCGTTTTTTGAGGTCTGCGAACAGTCAGTAGTCGCTGAGAGCCGAATCAGGAGAATATGATGGATGTGAAAGCAATTCAAATTTTAATTCATGTAGTTTTGCTCTTGTATTGATTGACTTGTGACACGGTACGTTGTCTTGATGAAACAAAATTTTTTTTCTTTGCCATATGCGGTCGTTTCTTTTCAAGTTCATCCTTCAAACGCACAGGCACCGCTCTTAGAGCGTCTTAAGGAGTTTCCTGTAGCCCGTGTTATGTCCTTAAATAAAAAAGCCTCCAAGCCATTGCTTCCCTTGAACGGTATTTTTCCCATCAAGAAGCAGTATAAAATTAAAACACATTGTTTTGAAAATAACAAAAGTAGTGCCACCCTTAGCATAATATCTCACAAACTTATGAGTATATTATCATAAAATTTCAACAGCTCTCTTTCGAAGGTTAGTACTAACTGAAAAAGCGGTAAATGCAATAATACTAGCGCCATCTATTTGTTAGACTCGAGACTGAAAGAGTAAAAATATGTTGGTTTTTTTTAAGGGGAAGAGAGATCCAATACCTTTGTAAAACTTTTTAGTAAGGATCAAAGGAATGCACCTTATTCATCAATTTCAAATAATTGTCGGTGACACTTTTTTTTATCTATTCTTTATTCTCCAGCAGTTACCAACTGCTTTATTCCAAAGTGTCACTAGTATATAACCTTAAAATGGAGGGATGCCAGTAGAAAACGAATTCATTCATTGATCAAGTTTTTATAGGAAAAATGTTGATTATTAAACTGAAATGTATCAATGAAGATGAAATAAGATTTGAAAGTGATGTAGTGAATAAATATTTCTGTAACGTATTCAAAAAACACTTTATTGTGAGATTTTCACTAAATCTAACCTAACTTAGGTAGTGAAGACACGCCCGAAGAAGCCATTGCATGGCGAAACACGTTTTCCGTTTTTGTAAAACTGTTTAGTGAAAATCTCACTCACAATAAAGTGTTTTTTGAATATGTAATGGATTTTCATCAAGTATCTGCCAATTCCATCATATAAATACTTTTGTGTTTCTATATTTTTTATTTTGTAGAAATAACGGACGCACTTTCAACATCTTATTTTTTTAAAGGATTTCAGTAATTTAATAAGTTACCAAATGTCATTGAATTGTCTCCAATCGGTAAACCTCTATCGAAAACAACTGAAAGAAATTATCAATGATGAATAAATTTCGTAATGTGAGCAATTCTCGAAAATCAAACAACTGGTTGCTTCAAATAAATATTTAGGCAGTATTTATTTTTTTCTTTTTATATTACGGTCTTAAGTGATATTGTTATATTTCAACTGAGATGTGTATTTCATTTGTAAATTGAGAAACACAATATGTTTAACCTTTTTTTAGTTTAAAGGAACATATTGTTTTCAAATTATATGTATATTAGGCTCCTAATTCGAATAATTATGTATCTGACTATCTTATTGCTCGTTCATCACGAGAAAGGATCTTCTCGACTTCCATCACTTCTCATTTTATTTCCATTTTTTAGGAAATCCATCGCCAGCATCCGACTTTGCGATTCGTCTGTATTGTCGCAATAAAGACACGAAGTGGGTATATAAAAAAATCAATGAGTTCTTCAAACCACTAATTTATAAAATTCCCACAGAAAATGTGAATTTTAAGGCAACTGCGATTTTGTTACTGGGAAAGATTTGCCGTCATTTTCGGCCCAAAGAAGAGCACGACGAAGCTTGTCTGACAGAAATGAACCGGTTTTTTGCAGGTTTGATTGAAGGTAGGCACTTCTCTATCTTTTATCGTCACTAACACTTTGTATTTTACTCATCAAGTGATATTTCAGATGGTCTGCCGGAGCTGGTTAAACAGAGCGTTCATCTGAGCCTCAACCGACTTCCCCAAAAGAAGATCAAAATCCCACCAACGGAGAAGAAATGCGCTAATGATCCCCCGAACAATCAAACAACCGGTAATAGAAAAGAGAAAGCGATGCAGCGAAACAAAAATCAGAAAAGATTCATCAACCGGGACCGGAAAACAGTGAAACGAAAACGTTGCTTTAAGAAATCAAACAAATAGGCCAACAGTGGATGTTATCGCTGAGTAGTAGAAACCAATCGAAATTTTATTATACCACCAAATATTGTATTATATTTAATAATTAATTGGAAAGAGGTCATGTTCCATTTGTATTGTCTTTTCTTTTCTTAGGATTGTCGACGGTCATTCGAGTGTTTTTCTGAAATTTTAATTATTACGGTGTATATAATATTTATTTTTCATACAAATTATTAATTTTCATTTTGTAAATATTGAAATAAACTGTGATTCGGACGAGACTATTATCTTCATAGTTTATTTTAAAAAACCTTCATTGTCCCAACAGGTGCAATTCCCACTGACAGACAACAGTCCATTAACAATATAGTCTAGTCGTCCTTGATTGCTTTGTTCTTGTATACAGCCATAGTGTCATTTTTTGGTTCAACCCCCAGTTTTTCCTGCAGATTCTCAGGGCCATTCCTGGCCTTATGGACTGTTTTTTGAATTTGTAGATTCCAAGTAAGCCTATGGTCGAAAGTCACTCCCAGATTATAGGCTTCTGTGGCAAATGGAATCTCCACTTTGTTGAGCATCAGTATTTTCAGTCCTCTGATTACTCTTTGTCTTGTAAATACAACGACGGTGGTTTTTTGGGCATTAAAAGATAGATTGTCATACACCACCTAGGCTGTGTTAAGAGCCTTCTTCAGATAGCTTTCTGAGGAGGTAGTTGCCCACAGCAGTTGCGATAACACTCCTACTTGTGGGCAACCCCTGTCGCTTTTGTCTGTGTAGTAGCCTTTCTTAGAGTGGAAGATATCCTACTTCTTTCTAGTCTAGCTTTTATCCACCGGCAAAAAACGTTAAGCAAGAATAGAAGCGAGCCAAGATTTGAACCTTGTGACACTCCAGAGATGGATGAGTGAAAATTCGACTGATAACCTTCAATTTCAACATATTGCATGCAATCAAAGAGATTAATTATCTGAAGCAAGCTAAACAAAAAAAAAACTATCAAATTTACTGATGAGAGATGTGAAATGCAGAAAAGGTTGGTAACAAATTATTTTTCTTCGACAGGCCTTGCTGATCAGCCAAAATGACGTTTTTAATTGAGCCACATATAAACTCGCGCAATATTATTTCGAACAGCTTTGAGAAATTGCACAAAATTGATATAGTTCGATATCTTTGCTGGATCACAACTTTTTCAAATGAGACACTATCTGTCTTCCAAAGACTTGGAAATATGTTTGTTTATAGTATCAGATTGAATAATTACAACAAAGGGTACGTTGATGCCATAATACAACCTTTAACCAAAGTAAAATGACTATTTTACTGTGCTTTAACTATGAACTATCATCATCAACAATCAATTTTTTGTTCTTTGTTTTTCTCAAAAATCATTCTAGTAAAAATGGTTTATCCATTTTCTCTTTGTTCATTTATCTTCAAATAAGAATGTACTTATTTATTATTGGCAATTATATATCACTCATCTTTCAATTATTTTTTACCTGCACAAATAGAAGAATAAGGGTTCCTGCTGCTTAATGATATATGTGTAGTTGTCAACACTTTTTATTCGAATCGAAATTCTTTTGCCAATTGTACTTCTTGATAAAAGTAAGCAGTGGACAATACCATCTCTCTATATCGTTCTCTTATTTCAGAGTCACAGCTAGATTTGCCAAGCTGTAACTTTCTTAGCTTTCTCCATCTGATATGTCCTGTCACGGTCGCCACAAAATATAAGAAAATACGTATATAAGTTCACCTACCCGATTAAATTATATATCAATTCGGATGGAGTATCTATTACAATGCAAGTATCAAATAGATTCAGCAGAAAATTGGAAGGAAAAACAAAAATAACTTTCATTATTCTTTGACAACCCTCCTAACATGTTATATAAAAAAATAGACGGTGATTCTAAAACCGCAATACAAAAATCGGCAATATAATTTCTAATATTTTAAACAGCAAGAGATATGTGGTTTCATTAAAAGTTTATTAAACCAATACATTTATCTTGAAAAACTGAAATAGATCCGATCAAGAAAATTAATAATGAGCCACAATAATTTTTGATAACAATAAAATCACATTCCATAAAATTTTGGTATTTTATACACCCTGTATTGCAGTCGAGGAATTTCTAGGAAAGACGCGCACGCGCAGATCGGAAAAAAGAAGAAGAAACGCGGGCAAAATCGGCCATTATTTCACAATTTCTCTTATGGTCAAGTAAAGTGCATATTGTTTTTCTAATCCGTGCGCTATCCAGAAGTCATGGGGTTCTAGCCGCCTTAAGTTTCGCACACGCGAGTGTGCCGTCACAACTAGTTAAAATGAAGTAAGTATTTCATTCTGTTTTTACTATTCCACAAATGTTTACATGTTGAAAGTGGCCAATAAGTAACGGTAAGGAAGCCATGTCATATAATACGAGTCATGAGAAATTGTAACAGTGTTGCCAGTTATTCATTGAACAGTAAAGAGTATATTTTGGAGAAACATGACAAACATATATATTTCCTCGTATCGTATTACATTTAGAATAAATATTGTGGGTTGAAACGAAACTAGAATTGATTTTTTAGAGTGGAGAGACCAAAGTAGTCAACTTTTTGGTTCTGAACTATTGAAAAACACTTGCGAACGCGAATTAAATGGTAATTCTAGATTCCGAACCTTTTTTTTGAAAGAGGTTATATTACAACTTTGAAATATGAGTTCAGTTATTTCCACTCTGTTACCAAGTGGCCATCTGATTATATACTGGCAGGCTATTGAACAATGTATTAATCTTGTAAATCTGCATCTAGTAAGTTTGAGACCATTTAGAGTTTAACTTTCCTGGTACCAGTAATTTTTCGATCATTTGGCAACATCGCACTGTAAATTCCTAATAGACGAAACAAACAATATACTGTTTGATGTTTGGAGTAAATCCAAAGCAGGTTACAGGTAACCTCAAGCAGGCAAGAGAAATACCAATACTTGATTGAAAGGTGAAAGGAACAGTCATTTATACAGGGTTGTTCTCTCATGTAACTATTTTTGTGGTGTGATATAGTTTAATTTGAAGGAAATAGAGTAGAGTCTAACAAGTAAAGATTACCAACATTCCTGTTAAGAGTTGCAAAAAATCATCTACCACAAAAGAATCAAATTGAAAGGTATATGTTGAACATATACATATAAACTCGTTTATATAACATCATGTTTTCTAATTTCAATGAGATAGATATAGGTACCAAATTCGTCTAGTTACTTGCTTATCAATGAATAGATAAATTTATGGACTATTGAACCCCCTGAATGAATTTGATATTCTCTAGACCAATACGAGTTCGTTGATGTAATACATATTATAAGATATAAAGATAATAGATTTGCCCCATATCTCATACCAATTATACATCTCTTGGAATGAGTGTTAGGTGTTGTAATGAAGGTGTACTGAAGTTTTTGAGAAAGGAAAACATAAAACTCATTTATTCAATAACATACAAATGAAAGTGAAAATGATAATTTTGTCTAGTCTGTTCAGTTCGAATGCTTGAACACTTCGGCCTGCTCTTCTCTTTGACCGCAGGGTTTCGCCTGGCATCCGGGAGGGGGGTGACTATACGGGGTGATTGCCTAAACAGTCTTCTTTAAATCTATCCTAAAATGGAGTGTTACTCTCACTTTCAAATAATAAAATCAAGAACCTGGATCTAGAGACCATTTGTCTAAGAAAGTTATTGAATTATACTAAAAGGACTTTTTTCATTATTCTCATTATTCAAATTCCTCTACTCTCCTAATTTCATATAAGAAAAATCCATCATGAATATCAAGTTTTTCACCCTGATACTATAAATTTTCAGTAATCACAGTACAAACAGGTCTATATCAATTGATTTAAAAAATCGTAATTAAATTCCACCATTAAAGCATCAAATAGGTACTCTCCCAGTGCGAAATTTCTTGGTCTCATTCTAGATGAAAATTCATCGTGGACAGAACATGTTGAAGCAATAAGAAGGGAAATTGCTCACGAAATTGGTATGTTATTCAAAATGAGAAATGTACCGTTAGTTCATTCAAGAATGCAATATCTGAAATCAGTTTTGGGAATGGCAACAAACTCATGAATCCAATTAAAAAAATTCCAAAACTAATTTACAAAGTGTTCATTCGAGTTAAACTACAATGAGCCTATAATCGACTTGTATGATAAACCAAGAAAACTATTAGATTAATCATCCTTACATAATTTTTTATGTTCATTCATTTGGTCAAAAATATTTTGTTATAAATTGAAGGGGTTATATTTTATTAGGAGTGTTTAATTTTTTGGGAAATAAAGTTTTTGGCTTTCTACTACTTCTTTGAATGATTTACACATCTATGTTTAGTGGTATTTCATTTTTTCAAAAAGTGATTGCTTTCTTCCTTTCTTTGGAAAATTCCCACATTTTTGTATCAAGATGGAGTAGTAGAAAGCCAGAAATTTTGTTATAGTTGTGAACTATTTTTCTTTCTGTTCCCACTATAATCATGTATGTTTATTAAGAAGATAAATCGTCATTATAATTACTACATAATATTATTATTATTTCCCATGGTTGCGCTGGTCGGGCCCTATCCCCGAAGCCCCGATACATTCGGGAGGGCGCGCCAGCATTATCAACCAATAACCCCATACCGTGGGGCAAATGATCATTGGGTCCGAGAATCATGTGCCCTATGCAAGCATAGTGAGCCAAGAATGGCAGCTTTCTGCATTTATCTGGCTGAGATTCCTGCCTTAGTGCGATGTTATTAAAGAAGCTTATCTTTGTGTTGTCGCAGAAGTGAGGTGATCTCTGCGACTTTTGCTGAACGGGTTCCTACTCGGTGACAGAGTTGTGATCGCCTCGTTCATTGTCGAAAACTAAACAGAGTTCATCAGCTGTTCGGGCAGCTGCCCTAAAAAAAATGCTCCAATTCCTGCTCTCTCATGGTCGCGGACCATGCAGAGAAGGGGATCCAAACTCCTGACGACTTTGCAGGCTACATCCAGTACCATTCTGTCATGTAGACACTCCAAACTCAAAAGTCCATGGCTTCCCTTTTTTTGGGGGAAGTACAACCGAGAAACGGACGATTTGGGATGCAAACTCCTATGGAGATGCATCATTTTTCGGGTCCTTACGTAGAGTTGATACAGCTCCTCTCGAGTCCACTTCAATACTCCAACCGAGTAGAGTAAGATTGGAACGGCAAACATATTTGTTGCAGCAACTTTGTTCTTCCCCGACAGTTCCGATTATTATTATTATTACATCTTCTGACACTACAACAATATTTCAGCACTGCAGATTAATAGCAGTTTCAATAATTAATCTGTCGGCAAGAAAATATCGTAGTATGTCTAAGAGCCTACTCTTATTTTTGGCATTCGCTAAAAACATCTCCTGTTCTATTTCGAGAGGCTTGGCGTTATTGAATATTATGTCATATACATACATTTCTTTTACAGCGACGCATGATATCCATCGATTTTGTGCAGTTCCTGTTATATCTATCAAATACGACATGAATATTGTGTCCATAATTGCTATGTAGATATTTGACATTAAGTTGACAAACAGTGCCGAAATTTTCTCCAGTTGCCACTTGCAACGTTGAACTAACATTTTTCCATCTATGACGTAGGAAAATTTCTGTACATCGTTTATATCCTATGAAAGTCTGGCAATAAGTCATAAAATGAAGATTTTTTTGTTTTTCGTATCATACATCTTCAAAACGCGCAAGAGAATAAGTGTAGTTTTCAAGTTCTTCATCTGACTTTTTTATTACGCCAATGCGCTGAAATAGTAGCAGCGGATCAATTGGAATAATATCATCATCTACTATGATTTTGCTAATGGAAGCCAATAAAGGAATGATTTTGTCTTTTCTTGATAACTTGACTTCTTTAAAATTTTTGCCATTTATTTCCTTCATTATTTTTAATCCTTTCACAAAAGCTGCATAGTAATTCACGTTTACACAATTCTTCTATACCTTCTATTACATTTTTTGAAAAAATAACACCTTTCGACCATTTATAAATAATACTTTTTGTTACACCATTATTCGATGGTTCACTCATTTATATACGAGGCTGTAACAAAAAGTATTAGTAATAACTTATGTTCATATCATGTGGTGCTGCAGGTTTTTTCGGGTTTTCTTGCAGCTGAAAAAGCAAATGCGCCACTGGAATTAGTCAAGTCGCCCCGGAGCGCCAATTAATTTTTTTTAATGATTCATAATTTGTATTACTTTTAAAATATTAAATCCCATATTATTGAATTTTACTATAACATTATAACTTTTAGCATCAATTTATTTTAACTTATATAATAAAGTATTCACAAGTGTTTTTCATAAGCGTGCATTATGAATGAAAAACAAATACTTACCTACTATCTATTTTAAAAGTTTGAAAAACACAATTGTTTTGTAATAATGCAAATGTCCAATAATTATCTTTTTTCGCAATAACTGCAAAATAATAAATATACATAGATAGCAAATAAATAAAAATTTAAAATGTTTTTTTTTCAAAGAGTATAAAAATACCTAGATATTTATTTAGCGTAGCTAGTTGCTACATGTATATATTTGTTAGGGACTGCATCAATAGCTGCTGTTGTCCCTTCTATAATTCCCCCACCTCTTACCTTTATACCTGCAGTCCCTGGTGGCCCAAGTATAAGTTTGTAATAGTTCCCCTTTTCAAAATGTAACTTTAAATGAAAAAAAATCAAATAAACCTCTGAAAAATTAATAATTATTTTTTAAATAATAAAAAAATCAAGAACGCATACATTTTTTCAACTCTTTTTTTATATATTGGTAAAAACACAGTTTAAAAGTTCATATAAAGATTCATTGAACGGACCTGGATTTCGAGGTATGAATTTTACGGCGCTCCACTATACAGGCCGTTTCTTTTATCATGTGGTAACATTGTTATATTCTAAACCCTAACAAATACGACGACGATTAAATAAAAAAAAAGTAACTGTCATCGGGAACAACACAATGGTCGAAAAAAATTTACGGGGAATCTCGCCCTTCTCGAGTTATACGGGGAAAACCTAAAATGCTGTTTTTCGTTTTCTTCGAATGGAATTGGTATTTCGAAGAATATCAAAAAATGGAAGAGGAAAATGTTATTGTATTCGAAGTGTTCTATGACGATGTTATAATAAATATTCAATAAATCGTTTCGTGTCAACATGGCCATCATCAACTTTATTTTTAATACGGACCTGTATTTTTCATCACAGATATTGATAAAGCGATAAATTCACAATCCAAGGGTATATCACATTTGATATTTTTATAGCATTTCATTTGAATTAGCCACCATCATCAGTGACAACAATCAAACAGAAAAACAATTTATTTTATCATGAACTTTTGGGAAAAATGAAACCATTACGGAAAATCAAAGCTACATGGCAATCTACATTAAATGCTCGAATTTGCGACCTCTTTGTTGAATGCACATATGTTGTCGGTCCAGACAATTTCTGTGGCAATTTTCTAGCATGATAGGTATAATACTAATACATACATACACGTTTGAGATGGTCGATATGTGTACTTGGTGTTGAAAAAACTGAATCGTTTATGTATCTCCAGACGAAAAAATCTAAAAGAGTAAGATCTGGAGATAGAGCTGGCCAGTTAATTTTTCAATTATTTCCAATCCATTTTCTTGGGCATATTGCATCTAAATGTTCCCTTACTATTACTGCATTATGCCCCATAGTCCCTCAAATTTCTTTCTAATCGTCTAAACATTTGGATGTTCGGAATACGACGATTCGGGTATAGCTCAACATACATATTCCTCACCAAAAGAGGATTTCTATTTGATTCTGCATATCAGACTTTCATCATTTGAATATATTTTTTATATGTTCATAAACGTCTGACAGTTCTCAACAGATATCAACAACCCATTCATTTTTCCTATCATAGAAACCAAGCAAAGCCTACGCGTTCAAGATGGTAAATGAATTGAGATGCTATTTGATTATACCAAATTATACAACAATCGAATTTTGAACAAAAACTGATATTTTCGATACTTCCAGAAATGAGAATTATGAAAACATTACGAATTATAATTGATTAGGGAGAAATAAGCTTTGGAAGATGGGTTACGGCAATACAAAAATATCCAAAACAGAAAAGTACGAATTTTCATTGTGTTAGGGTACCTACCTGTCAAATTTATTGAGTTGTCTGAATTATAT
>WOGR01000297.1:0-27803 GCA_015342045.1 Leptinotarsa lineolata | reverse complement strand
TACTATCAACTGCATACTCAGCTTCCGCAAACAATGTTAATAAGGTTTCATCTTTAGGAGATTCCTCCTTTGAAGTAACTTCCAAAATTTTTTTGATCTAGCATATTAATCTTCCCCAGCATCCACTCATATGTTGACTACCAGATGGAATGAAAAGTGCCATTCTATGTCTATCACACTTCAAGTTAGCTCCTGGTGATCAAGTTCACGGTACAATTTCAAAAGTTTTTCATTGGCTCCCTTGAAATTTGTACCATTATCTGAATAAAGGCGTCTGATTGGACCCCGGCGGGATATCATCCTCCTTATGACCATTATTGTACCATCAGCAGTGAAGGAGTGTGCGATTTCCAAATGAATTGCACAAATTGCATCAACGGCAAATCTCCCATCTTCGGTGTATTTGGTTCCGATTTTTTCAATTTACGGTTACTACACCTACAAAAAGTATTTTTCACAGCTTGTTTTCCTTTAATTAGCAAATATTCCTGACGTATATAGTTTAAAACCATATCCTTTTCCTAATAATGATTCTTCTCATGGAAATACTGTAATATCAAATCAACAGTAGCATTTTTTTTAATCTAAAGTCACAGGTTTTTTACGGGTTCACCTAAACAAAGAGCATGGTTGATTCTAGTTTGCATTTTCAGAAGTTCATCATCATTGAATGCTGAAATATTAAAAAGTAATCTTTTTCTGTCGAGCTGACCCGTTGCTTTCAGTTATTTAATTTCCTTGCCAAAGCTCTCCTCTTGGCTTCTTTAGAGATACAATCTCTTCGCATCATTTATTTCCTTGATAGTTGATTCTCCAGAAGGAATATCTGTTTTCCCACGAAGTTTTCCTAGGGGAAGTCTGCAAAACCTCAATACCCATGCTACACTTCTCACAAGTCTTCGCTATTCTGAAAACCGGTGAACTTCTGGCAGGTAGACAAAAGATGGAATAATGAAACCAACAAAATGTTCGGCGGACTTACTAAAAATCAAATCAGTACCTCGAAACCAAGAACTATTGTAATTTGCGTTAATATTTGATGAATTTGTGATCCTTTTAATTTACGAGGGACATATTTCCATTGAGCTGAAACTGTTAAATCTCGTATTTCACCGATTCTGTGTGCGATAAATCGTTTATAATTCCGTCCATCACCTTTGATCCAACACAGAACTGTTTTGGAATCTATCCACAAGTAGAAATCGTTAAAAAAAATTCTTTCAATATTGTGCATAACAATCGGCTACCCATCACTGCAGCTTGTAACTCTAGCCTTGGAATTGATATAAGCTTCAGGGGGACTCGTCCTGGACTTTGCTGAAACGAAAGATACCTCAATGTGTGTTCCAAATAATACTCTCAGATAGGCTACCACTGCAAACGCTTCCTTACTCGAATCACAGAATATGTGGATTTCTGTTACCGTAGCAGTGGAAAGTAGAAAGAAGTAGCATCGTGGAATCCTGAGTAAATAAATTGATACTAAACTTTTCAACCACTCTAATCATGTATGAAAGATTGTTGTTGGAATCCTATCGTCCCATCCGATGCCACTTCGCCAAATTGCCTGTAGAATAATTTTCCCCTTGATAGACAAGAAAGTGAGAAAATCTAAAGGATCAAAAATCTACATAACCAACTACAAAACTTGACGTTTTGTAGGAGTCACCGTACCGTTAGTTATTTCTTTGGGAACCTTATGATAAACGACTTTGAATGTAAACAAATCAGATTTCACATCCCACCCTACTCCTAAAATGCGGTCCAATGATGACTTATTGAAATATTTTTGGACATGTTCATTTCTCTATTTTTCGATGACCAAAGATGAATTTGAAGTTCAATTAACAAATATCGAAACCACCATGTTTATGAAGTCATCAACATAAAAATTTCTCTCGACATCTTTAATCAATTTTAATTTTCGAATGTACCCCTTTCTCAAGTAGGGGCAAGATTATTGCCCCTTCATGAAATCCAGAAATTTTTATATTGATACATTTTGAACCTTCACGTGAAACAATATTCTTAGACCATACATAAATGTTTTGTTTCCCCTGACAATCCTTGTTGTTCTGCGATCTGACTTTCTATCAAAGATATGGTTGATCCTTCATCGAACAGAGCATGAGTATTTATATACTCTTTTGTGCCATGAATATTGATAGGAACTATCCCGAGAAAACTTTAGTAATTGTTGGTGATGGTGAGACAAACTGTTTGAACACTTTCATCGATTTTTACAGTAAGAAAAAGTACATCAGAAACTTTACTTTTATGCAGAAGGCTATGTTGGCGTAATTTGCATCCTTCTAAGCCGCAGCGTTGTTTTGATATACAAAACCTCTTCGAATGACCCGTTTTCAAACAACAGAAGCAAAATTTCGCTTTGTATAATTTTGACCAACGAATATCTATACTATATGGAACAATAGTAAATGTCATGACCAGTTTTATTACAGTAGGGTCATCGTTTGATCTGTAGTAACAATGATATTTTACAATTTTGAAATATTACATTTTTCCTGATAGTGAGTGGTAGTAGGGAATGTTCCTTGACTTACGTAAGTAACATGCAGCTGAAGATGATTCATTTGCCCAGATTCCAAAATCTTTCAAATTCACCCTACCTCCTTTCAGCACCATCTTCTGTCCCCATTGTAATATCAGACTATTGGGTAATTTTTCTACCAACTGCTCCAGTAAAAACGAATTATTTAAATGATTACTCGCCTCGAATTACTCCAACGTAGCCACCAGGTTATTAACGTGACATGAAAATTTAACAAAATTATTGAAACCACCATCTCTAACAAATTGCAAATTCTGAGTTTTGTTCATCAAATTACCAATGACGTATTCTGGACGACCAAAACGCATTTCTAATGTTTCAATAACATGAATAATATTTTTAGGGTGCAATAATAAACTCCTTACCGCATCAAGAGCTTCTCTTTTCAGGCACCTCTGTAACATTAGCATCACTTCATCCTCTGAATATTGATACATATCAGTTTTCCTGTTGAATTGACTAATGAATAACGGCCAGTCTTCTGGTTTGCCATCAAAAAAGGTAGGTTCTTAGCAATTGCGTGATTATTCGAACAATTTCCCCCCGAAGAAATATTTCTTATGGCATCGGCGACAACATCAAATAATTTTGAAATGTCATTTTTCTGTTACATATTTGTGTTTTGAATTTTTTTTTCTGGTGGAAAATTAACAGAATGCACTTCACAATTATCAACCCATTCTTGTACTTCTCTGATCATGCTTTCTTTATCTGTGCTCTCTGCAAGCGATTCTCTTGCGCTATCTCTTGTAGAGCATAGCTCTTTTTCTTCAATTCTCGCTTCAGCTAACTTTTTCTGACGATCTACAATCCTTATTTGACTTTTGAATTCCTGCTTTTTCATTTCCCTTTTCAGATCAGCCCTCGCGACCTCAGTCTCCAACACCAAAGGCCTCCTTTCAATGTTTACCCTCTTTGAAGATACATTGGATTCATTTGATTTCCTTGCCGATTTTCTTGTAGAATCTGATACTTTTAATAGATAGGTACTTGATTGATCCTGTATCTGTTCCATTCCTATTGTCAGTTCTAATAGATGATACATGAAATCTGGAACCTTTGGACAATTCCAGCACCTGAGTTGCATCAACTTGCTGATGCGAAGACATGAAGATATTTGATTCTGACTGAATAGTGTCATGAATACTTTGAATATCACTCTCTAATGCCATCGGCTATCTAACATAATAATTTGATTGATTGGTCTTGCCAGCATTTTTTCTCTGAGATCTTAGATATTCAGACATATTTCCTTATTAGTACATATCTTTGGACTGTATTTACTATATTTTGGTATCTTATCCAGCTCGAAGGACCGTGTAATTTCGTTTAATACTTTATTTTTAAAGAAAATACCAAATTTTACTTTTTATACGTCTATTGACCTTTTCTGACAATCAACAACAACTTTTTCTCAAACATATATCATTCTCGGCTAACTGATAGGAACTAAAAATATACTGAAAGATACATGACAAACATCAATAAGAAATTAACAATTTAACAAAATATAATCTGTAACAACCAGACTGTTGGAGTTATTTGAAGCTCCTTACCATTCTACCAGCTATGAATCCATTATTAGAATGCTCAGGCTAGCAAATAAGAATAGCATCTTCATTGATTTATTTGATCCATCCTTATATTTTTTCAAAAATCAGGTTAAACATATTGACCTACAATGAAGAAACTGTTGATTATTATTATTAATTATTAATTGATATTCTGTATTCTGAGTGTTCTATATTATTGTTCAAATGTTTATTTTTCTCTCAGACTATTTATATGTTTATTGTAAAATGGCAAGTCCGTAAATAAATAAATATGAAGTTCACGCATGGAATCAAAAATAACGAAAAGTTGCCGTTCTTGGATGTTATAAGAAACGCCAATAAGGGTTTAGAAGGGTACCTACTAGCACTTTCAGATTCATTCCTGACAGATCTCACCATCGCCCAGAACCAAAAATGGCGGGACTATATTTTCTTGTCATTAGACTGGCCTCGTTTCCCTTGAGCTAAGAATAATGAGATATCCAGTTTTTTACACGGACAAAACACAAGCACTACAGGAAAATCCTTAAGGCGCTCTAAGAGCGGTGCCTGTGCGAAACTAGCGATTCACATTGGATTTGAATCGCTGGCGATTAAATCCATTTAGAAAAACGTTCTCAGGAAGTTTATTCTACATAAACGCAGTTCTACAAATGAAGGAGTTCTTGAACAGTAAAGTTCGAGGTGTACTGAGTTGAACCTCAAAACGATGAGCAGCCACAGTCCGTCCCGTATTTCTGATATGTAACGCTGTATGTCTAGCAGTGAGGATGACAGTGTTCCATGTAAGTGAAATTTAACTTCTTTCGTTGATTATATTGTGTAGAAATCCTGTGACTGATATCTAATTCGATTCTATACGAATTTTTGGAATACAAACGGAATAGAGGAATTTTCGTATAATTCGGCGTTACAAAATGGGGTTAGATTTGCTCTCTGAGTAAAACATACCTAGGCATAATTGCCTGTGTATGTGTTTTATCCAAGGCTTCTCTAAAAAAACTCTTAGTATTGGTAATAAATTATCTTAAAAATTTTGGCGGGCAAAGATTTACAAGATAAAAAAATAAGGAAGGTAATTGACTCTTGTGTAAAGCATAACTTCAAAACATCTGTATATTTGATCTGTGCACGTATTTTTTACCAAAATTCTGAAAGATATTCGACGATTTGTAGAGGGCAAGGAAAGCAGCATATGGCGGGTGTATTCACTATCGTTGTATTTTATAGAAAGTTTCCTTGATTTTCAGGATATAGTTCTTTATGTGTTTTGAAATTTCTTAGTTTATCAATTTTTTTTTTATGTACTGGTATTTCATTGCAAAATTTTGGACCGAAAAATAGAAACGTTCTCTGGGTTATAGCTTTTTTTAATGTATGTATTGCTATTTCTTCATTACTAGTTTGTCTGGTTGGGTGGACAGATCTGCTTCGAAGTGAGTATTTAGTTGTGTGAACTCGAATTATACATTGATGAACATATAAAAGACTGATAGGTAGGATTTTTGTTTCTTCATAAAGTAATTTTGTGGAATACTGTTTCTTTTTTCTGAATATGATTCTTATGATGAAATTTTGTATGATATGTAAAGAACGTAAGTTGTTAACGAAGGCTCCTCTCCATATTATAATACTGTATCTTAGAATAGATTCTACTAGGAAAGTATAAAGCAGTAGAAGGTTTTTGAGTGAAAGGATATCTCTCAAAGTGTGCAGTAATGCTCTCAGAGATGTGTTCGGTCCAGCGAATGTGCTGATCCAGAGTCACTCCTAGGTATTTTATTGATGATACTCGATCTATTTCTGAGCAGGTATATGTATTTGTGTCTGTGCAAGTTGTTTTGTGAAGGTCTATAGAATAATTTATAGTGGGTTGAGTATTAACCGTAGGTGTAAAAGGTACGAATTTACTTTTAGAAACGTTAAGGGTGAGTAGGTTATGATCCAGCCAAACTTGCAAATTTCTTAGATATGCTTCTGCGGTTGATTTAATTTCTTCCCAGCTTGTGTCTGTGAACATCAAAACTGTGTCATCGGCATAGCATATTATGTTAGACAAGTCTTCATATAAACCAAAAAAAGAAGTTGCCCCAGAATAGTCCCTTGTGGTACACCCATTTTGACAGTCAATTCTGAGCTCACTTCCCTTCCAATCTTCACTTTTTGTGTTCTGTATTTCAAACAGTTCAGCATCAGGTCCAATGCGATACCTCGAATTCCGTAGTATTCAAATTTTTTTAAAAGGATATTATGTGAGACTGTATCAAAGGCCTTAGTAAGGTCAAGGAAATTTTCTGTAAAAATAACTTTTCGTCATAAAATTTGTAATAAAGATTTTTCTCCTCCTAGCAATTCCATCCGTAGACACACTGTATATATTTATTATATAATTATTATAATTTAATTATTATTTGCGAATACAGTTTTTAAATACTTGCTAAATACTTGCAATACACTTGAAATTAATTTTCGTACGTCACTGCAAGAGACAGATTAAGGCAAAAACGTCACAGTCATTTCTGAGAATTTAGTGCTTATGATTTAGGAATTATAGTATAGTGAAATATATTTCATTTTGAAAGCTTCTGGTTGTGCATAAAGCGTGGAATTTCAAATGTACTCAATTCCACTACCTGAATCTTATCAACTGAGCCATTTCAGAAGTGGTAATATCATGATATCAAAATCAGCACTAATGCTTTTTGAATATTGATAATAAAAAAAAATCAGTCACATATCAATACCTATTAGACTACACATTCAATAATTGTCTATAGCAAGAAAAAACGAATGAAGCATACTAAAATTACAATTCATATCTACATTACATTCAATTCAATAGGTAAGAATATTCATTAATCTTTTCAATAGTCTTGCACTCCTGTGCCACTGTCCTCACCCGACCTCATGAAGAATTCGCAACTACGAACGAAAATTTATTGTTCACCAGCAACCGTTACTAATTAATTTGACAAAACCTAATCTACCGGAACCCAATAAAATACCTCCACAGTCGCCTACATGCTGTTTCTTTTCAATGGTACGATAGAGCACAGATGATTCCATCCCACCACGTACTGAATACATTGCTTCGGATGACTCCCACTTTGTCTACCTTTAGCTCTTTCCGAACTGGCAAATGTTCCTAGCTAAACGTGACCACAATCTATATCTCTGAATCAACATTCAAATGAACTTTTATCGACCACCATCGCAGATTGTGCCACTGTGCAGAATCGAATTTATAGGTAGGTAGGTGATTACGTGTTCAATGGCGTTTTTTTGGTACGTTTGAAAATAATACACCGATAATGTGCTGACAATAAATGGATGGATGTATAGATATTCCGTCTAGACTCTCCATTATTCGAAATATTCCTTAATTATACGAATGAATTTTCACATTCTAGCTTTTTATCTTTGAAGAGGATCTAAGAATCCAGTTTAGTACCCAGAATGAATTATATTGGATGTTCCCTGCTTCTCTTCACAAAAATACATTTCTTTCTTTTATATGTTATGAACGTGTCAAATATCATCTTTGCAAGTATACTTCGCTTATACATTATTGCATGACAATTTATTTTTCGGTGAGGCAAAGATCCCATATACCTGGAGGGAAACGTTGACATTAGTAACCAACGACAGCTGCGTCATACCCACATATAAGTAGTAATCAGTCTTGAATCTGGTGTCACTAATCGTCTCTAACTCTATCCACTTGTCAAGGTTTTCCATGTTGTTGAAGATGACAACATGAATTAGCTTATCCCTCTGTGGCAACATTCAGTGTACTTCAAGGGCTAGTTGAACTGCTTGCTTCTTTCAGATCTATGAACGGATTTGTTACAGCTCTTTTGAGCTCACTTCACAATTCGAAAGGAGTAGCGTGAGATCGGAACTGCAAACATATTTTTAATATAAATTCGGTCGCCTCGAGTGCTGCAGTTATATTCACAAATATTACTGAGAAAACAGATAAAGGTAATAACACGATGGGAGAAAATATGAAGGCTGAGAAAATCACTCTGAAACAGACCCCTCCAGAAAATGACCTGCTCCATTTGAACTCTAGGCTGATCAGAAGTGATGTTGAAATGAGACCTTTGGAATGCCATTAATTGAATATCACTACTGCTGAGTATCACAAGACATTTTGCAACACGAAGATAAGTTTTGTATATTTCAACTTGTAGATTGTAACATACCAATTATTTAAATTTCTAGTTTTACAGATCTTGGATTTTTCTGTGCAGTCTGCATAGCCAGAATTCTGACAGATATTCAAGTTCCATAGTAATTTTTTTTTATTTATTTTATTCATTTTACGGTTAGGTAAACATACTAATGTCAAATATTTTTCTTCTGTTGAAACATAGACAGTGATTAACGTAGTGTGAGAGGAATTGAAAAAGTATGCTTGTACAGTATTGAATCATGTGTTATAAATTTATCGATGAGCAGAATCCAGATTCTCTTTATATCCGGTTACTGTCTCCTTGACCTTCTCTGCTCATCTGTACGTTCAAATACATTATATGGTAATAACTCAAAAATGTTCCAGAAAAAATTATCATTTCGTGGTTTTTCTCAAAAAAATATATTTTTGACTTGTCATCTACTGTTTGGAGGAACTATTCCTTATGGATCACACTGTACTTTTTGACATATTCGATATCTAGAAAACTATTTCTGTCCAATTCAATATTCATTGAAGAAAGATTTAGATTTACCAATTATCTCTTCTAGCTTGTGCTTGCAATAAATATCTATCGATGATCTACACCTTTTCTCACATGTTTTCACTGATATTTGTAAAGTTTTTCTTCCACTCGGGAAGTCTTCCATTCTTCATATAATGAGCCTTTCCAGCTGTTAATTCCTTCCTATTTAAGCTCCGGTAAGCTTTATTCCATTCAATTATAAGTTCATCAGTCACACCCATGTGCTCATGAATTTTCAACGTTTCACCTAGTTGCTCTGCCTATTCAATTTCCATCTTCGAAAATGATGGTTGAAACAAACAATGGCAGAAGGGGGTGAAAAAATGTCATCTTCAAAAGGTAATCGAGCCTAAACTTTCATTCGAACCTAATGCCTCAGAACTGGAAAACCACCCCTCTGAGAAGTCCGCTCCAAAATTATCTTTCAGTTTTTAATCGCCCTCTCTCCAGAATCCATGTTGATTATTCCGCTACGTCTAACTCAGCCGTCAGATTTTCTTCCCCTTCCATATTTCTTTCACTTTATATTAAATGAAGCTGAAAAAAGTACATAAAATTTTTATGGCTGCCGCTCGCCTCATTAAAATGCGTATCCTCGAAGAGATCGTGGGGAAAAATGTTACATCTTGTCTAATATACTAGGTTTGTAATCACTTCAAAAAGTTATATATTAGTTATGGAGGACATTCCCATGAATAATTCCGTTTAAGTAATACGCACACCTCATAAATTATTCATAAAGAAAGATGATCGCTTTAGTAACATAACATTTCACCTCCACGTTGAAACATGAAATGATGCAGGCAGAATGGAGCAACAATATAGATGCACCATTATTCAAAAATCTGTTTCAAAATCTGTTTTTCCATTAATCAGCTGTCGCCCCCCTACGCACGACAACTCTCAGAAGTTGAGAAACTTGTGCGAGCTAAGGACTAACGAGGTCTTACCTTTTAACGTGTGATTCCTATAACACGGTTTCAGAATCACCCCAACTTCAACTAGATAAATTCTCTCGAGAAAAATATCTGGTCGAGGCCGGAGTCGAACCCACGACCTTCCGATCGTGAGTCGGGCGCACTACCACCACGCCAATTCCAATACATTATTAGTTGCTTTCATTTATTTCTAGAAAAAACTATGAATATCTTCAAGTGGAACTTTTCCATCGATACGGTTTATTCATTATTTGTGCAGTATAACCCTTGGGGAATCAGGGCAAACTGTCAATAACAAAATAAAACGAGTGACAACTTTGTTTTTCTGTATATGCACAATGATTTGTTTACCAGGGTTGTTCAATTTTTGATAAACTAGTTGACTGTAAATGGCTGCTGGTAACATGAAAATTCTCTTTGATTCGTTTTGTTATGAGGTTAAACTAATTTCATTTCGAGAAGAGAGAAATTGAACAAAACTGTGATATCCTACTTTGATATGGAAATCGAGAAGAGGGCACAAATACACTATTTTCCAGTGAGCTGCGAGCTTTTTCGTTGTCGGCTATGAATCGCCTCTGTTTTTTACCACTCAGTCGGGATGTGTGGACCTATCCATTCGGAAAATGGAATTCATAATCGTATCCGCGAGATAAGAGAAAAAAATTTATCATTGTATAAAATTAGATAAACACATTCGACTACTTACAATCAATTATTTTTGTACAAAATACAAAACAAGGTGAGGACAGAACCAGGTTTATCATGTGCCTTAGATTTTAACTGAGGCAGTCATTTTTTATATAGATGTATACAATTATTTTGGAAGCATGACTAGCAAATGGTCCTTGGACTATTATTTACGTTACATTTAAATCACTGTAACTGTAATTATTTGAAAAAAACATCTCGCGAAGTTTATACCACAAGAATGCCGTTGTCCAAATTAAAGAGTTCTTAGCTTTCAACAGTATTTGAAATTGCTGAGGTGGATACAAATTTCTGAGAAGTTGACTTCGCTATTGCAGTAATTTAATTGTGCCGAGACATATCAGTAAAAATTTGATACCCAACAAATTAATCGATGAATCTCATAATATTATGTACCCTGACATTAGAAAATTTGGTTGCCCCACAAAAGTTATGTGTGGAGTTTCTTAGCTTCAAATTTTGGTTGGTTTTGTCACCCCAAGCCAAAATTTTTTCCAGATCTTCAATAAGGATAATACCTCTTGTTGTCGACGAAAATGTGTTCGCGCACTCACTTGTAAAAAAAAGTTTGCTGAGCTTAACAAATTAGAAAGTGTTTGATAATAGAAATCTGTAAAGCCACACAAACGACGACAATTTGACAAACCATTATATCAAGTTTAATTAGTAAATTATTCAAAAAACAATTCAATATGATATTGTCCACTTGAATTGGATTTCAAGTGGAAATCTCACATCAAAGTCTTTTTTGAATTCGTTAAAATGGATTTTCATCAATTATCGGTCAGTTCTATTATATTGATTAGTAAAACCCCCTTACCACACACTGTCAAAAGTCTTGATATTATTAAACGCAGCAGCCCTAAACTTTTTGTCTTTCATGATATCATTTTTCTTAAGGTGGGTAACATATGTAAAAAGATCTGTTAATATTTGCTATGAGAAACCATATCGACGATCGCTCGAAAGCATTTCAAATATTCAAAAATGTGTTGATCAATATCTCCATCCGTGATTTTCACCATATTTCCTATTCTTTTTTGAGTGTACATAACCTGAGCCTTCTAAAAAAAAGAAACCCAGTTTTCGTGAGAAAAGTTGAGAAGTTTCAATAATATTATCATTTCATTAGCACAATTTTTGGATATGATGGCACAGGTATTGGTATTGTGGATTGTGAAGTGGATAGAGTGAGTTTTGAAGTGATATCTCCTCATGGGAGGTAAACCGCTTGGTAATGTAACGCATAACGGCGCTAGTATGACTGGCTTTCTTTCCTCCTCATTCTAACACACAGCGCTGGCCGTATTGCGGACAAACAATATCGACATATACTATTAACAGTGAGCATATAACGTAAGATGATCTTCGGAACATTACAGAATCTCCTAAATAATGTTACTTTAATAATATAATATAATACGATTTACCGCAGGGTCTATATTTCGAATTTCTATATATTACGTTGGCGATCACTTGATATTTAATATCTATTGTAATACTGAATAATCGTGAACAATATATATTCAAAACGGTATTAAATCTTTAAATTTACTTTCAAAATAAAAACACGCCACGGCTCTATGAACACTAGTATCATTATTTAATCATACAAAAGTAACAATTAGCTTATGGTAGCTATAATATATGTACACAAACAAAATAATCAATGAAATATTTCATTAATAAATAACCTTTTCTCACATTATCATATCAATATGCATAAAATTCAAGTAATAACTTGAGCTTTTCTTAAGTTAAACAATTTCAAGTTATCATTTCTGCCGGGCGTCCCGAGAAGCACACGTTTTTGTTTTAAATCGACTCTTAAGTAGGATAACAGTGGTTCTGTAAGAACATTTTCTGAGGAACGAGGAGCACATCTTGGAGTGGTAAATCGTCCTATACACCAAATTTTCTATTCAACCATTGAGAAAAGTCATTATGTGTATAATTATCCTTTCAATCACTAACGACACCACTGATGATGGGTATGTATATGCTCGAAACATGTTTTGTCCAATTTTTCTAGAAATAAATCACTCCACTTCGAGAATAGATCACCTCCACTAACTTTACATTTGATTTAGAGGTTTCTCATAAGCATGTTATCATAAGTAATATAGCATATATTATTACTTATGATAATATGATGATAAGTTATTGCTGTTGAATATTATTGCAATAAATATGAAGTTTACGCGCTTCAATTTGAAAGTAATTGTGCAAAGGTGATATGATTTTGCCTACTTTAAATATGTGATGATTCATAAAACTGAAAAAGAAAATCATACGAGAGTAACTCAGATCTTTCTGAAAAAAGATGAACATTTGAATAGGAGGTCATCAATTTGTTATGAAGTTGCTAAGTTGAATAAATACCTATTTCACAAACAACAAATATCCTCGATTTATTGACATTTCTTTGGTTAGTATTTTACGGAAGAGTGTAAGTATTTATAACACGAAATTGTAGTTTGAAAAACATCTTATTTTTTCAACATATTCAGTGAAAAACTGAATATCCCAGATTTGCAACCTTCCTGTATATAAAGAACGTCGGCCATGTCTGTCCTCACCCCTCATAGCGGGGATCAATAATGATGTCCTTACCATTCTGATTTCTGTGCCGTTGTCTTTCGCAATGCTTCCCCGCCATCATAATGGACACAAGGGTCGACCCGAGGACCTCCAGAAGATTAGACGTTTAATATAACTTCCGCACTCAGACCCCACGCAGTTCCATTGTTTAATGGGGCTAGATGATGATGCGTATATAATTAAAAGCTATCACATCGTATAGGCAGTAAAGTACGGTTAGGTTTTGTTGAAAGATATTTAATAAACAGCTGAATACTTAATAAATAAAGAGATAAGAAGAACTCAGTTTTCAATCTCAATATCGAATATAAAAATAATGCTTGTGAAGCTAGAAAAATGAGAAAAAAGCGGCCTTGAAAGACGTCAGAATGACCCGAGATCATCTTTGAAACCATTGCAGCCCATAAGAAATCACACCTAACTTTGTTTTCCAAAAGGTACCTTCAGAAAATTTTCCGTAAATACTGTCATATTACAGTGTGTACCAGAACTCAGTTGATAACGCGGCATCATCATTAGAATAATTGCACAAATTGCTTGGAGAGATATTAAGATACCCTCCTGACATAGAACTGGCCGATACCTGATGAAAATCTATTAAAACTCATTAATACAGTTTGTTGTATGATTCTCACTATAAAGGGTATTACAAAAACCGCGTCACGTGTTTCGCTATAAAATAGCTTTCTGAAGCGTTAATAATCATACTGACAATCTCTCAAAAAACTATCCTCTACTTTAGTTTTCGAAACGGTACCCCCAAAAGAATTCGAACCCAATTATTTAAGTTTCCCTGTCAATATTAAAATAATCCACTTTCGAAAGTACAAAATAGTCAGTTATTCACAATGAATCAAATGTTAGTTCATCGTTTACAGTAAAATTGACATAGACTAAAATGAAGTTTTATGACTTGTCAATGCTTTTGAAATTGACTTCTAAAGAATATGTGGATTTGTTGCTTATGTATAAATTATCTCGAGGAAATCCTCGCAAGACAGCTTCAATTATACTATGTGGAAAGAGAAACACAAATTACGCTCTGGATTAACATCAGTCAAAAGTGGAGAACATGAAATTGATGTTCTGACATATGCTAAAATAGATCCAGATATATTTCAGTTCGAGTGCTAGCAGAAGAGCTTGTGGGTAATGAAAAATAATAAAAAATACCGATAATAATAATAATAAAAAAAAACCGATACCACCCTTGCAAAGTTTATTTGGCGCACAGTTTGCACAGGGTCGTCACTAGTCCAAACTTAAAGTAAATTTTTTCTAACTTTAAATTATCAAATCAACACAGATCTGAAATAAAACTGATTGATTCTTGCTTGTATCACGTGCTTTTCATGCACAAACTTTGATACTTATTGCTATCAATATAAATATTATCATAAAAAAACAAGAACCAAATACCAATGGCAAAG
Source organism: Leptinotarsa lineolata (assembly GCA_015342045.1). Classification (NCBI taxonomy): domain Eukaryota; kingdom Metazoa; phylum Arthropoda; class Insecta; order Coleoptera; family Chrysomelidae; genus Leptinotarsa; species Leptinotarsa lineolata. The sequence continues at coordinate 13,274 of WOGR01000297.1, read as the reverse complement.
GAGAAACGATTAAAGGAAATAATTAAGAATGGTTGAATCAGTTGATCCATTTATTGAACGAGAACAGGTGACGTGGTGATTGACTGCCATTGTGTTGAAGATGAATTACGAGATGCTTCCACTCTCCCCCTCTCCATCGCCGCTCCTCTACGTATCGCCAACTGCCCACATCATATTTTCCCATTTACTTGTGTTCGTTTATACCATCTGCCCTACCACAGTATACTTTATACAGTAATCCCACTTCGGGTGATTTTTGGTTTGAATTTTCTACACGCAGACCCAGGAGTTGCAATCTCAGGTCTGCGCAAACGACGAGTTCAAGACAGGCACGCAACCCTTCCATAGTTGTCGAATTTCATGGATTTCACCCAACCTACCAATTTTTGTATGATTGAACACTTCACAATTACTTTTTTACTTCTTCAAGTCCTAAATAGTATTACATAATTCAAAAAGAATAGGCTCTACAGATTCTTAAATCTTGAATGATGAATTTGATTAGGAATATTTTTAATAATTGGCCCTTAATATAATCGAATCGGCAAACTCGTCCGCCATCTTGAATTCTCAAATCTATAAATGAATATGGTATATTTGGCCCCAAAAATCAGTACAAAGAAATGTCGCATGGATTCGTACCATGGTTCATGAATAACAAAAGTCGTTCTTCATAATGTCTTTTTTCTTGTTGAAATGAAAATATATTTTGTCACATCCGAATATGAACATCATTTGTACAATTTTCTCAGGTGCCCAACATGGTTTTCATCGACTGTATTTTTTTTGAGCAGTTTATATGAATAGTTGTTATGTTGAGCAGTGTTTAGACACTTTGGTTGAGATTGTAGTAGGGAGAAATGTCATTGTCATTAGTGTCAAATACGTCAGCATTGTAAAAACTGAAACTCCTGGACACCAACATCAATGGAACCGACGGTAAGTGGAACTACTGTATAAAGTATACTGTGGCCTCACTGTCCTGCATGGCTGACAACTCTTATTGAATTGGAAAATGTTCTAGTTGGAGTTTAACGAGTTGGAAAATTCAAATCGTATTTAATTGTTCTTCATTTATGGTATTCCGTGCTAGGTAATCGCACGTTAAAAGTTAAGGCCTCGTTATTCCATAGCTCGCACAAGTTTCGACTTCTGAGGGTTGACGTTCGTCAGCTGGTTAGGGAAACGAACAATTTTAGAACAATTCCTTGACATTTTTCCAACTTACGTACTTTTTTACCCATTAATTCTCATTTTTCAGTCATTAACCAATTGTTGGGAGGGGTCTCCGTCTACCACAAACCTCCATAACCCTCCGTCGCGATGGCTCTGGTTTTGCGGCTCAAATATTTTGAACGAAGATCTGTATTTATAGCGTGCCTCCAAGTTTACGGTACATGATAATCCAGATGTTCCAATGATGATAAAATATACTACGATAAAATTATAAGAGCTGGTTTCATAAAAATGGTGTTGTCAATTCACAGAATGCATATTACTGGTCCAATCACATTGGAGAGTAGAAACTTCAAACAAAATGGAGTGTGAACAAGTTGTATGGACTCCATATTGAATAACTCATTGAGCAATGTTTTTTTAACGGTACTTCAACAGGACGATGATATTTAGACACTTTGCTGGCATCCGTAGATCCCATCACACCAGATTTGATTATTAGACGATATAAAGCTTGACAGTTTCAGGTTTGAATATACAGGGTGTTCCAAATTAAGTTGGCACCATTGCCAACTCCGTTATTATTGATGTTACGAATTCAGTTACATGGGCAAACTAGTAGCATTTTTAATGACCTTCTCGATGCCGAAAACAAAAAAATTGACAGTTGCGTTTTCAAAATATTTTATGTAATGAAATTTTTTTAAATGGAATACCTACCATATACTTGATCATGCATTTCGATTCGTAATAAAATTCTCAACAAAAAAGTTCATTTTACCTTTTTTCCTAAATTGAAAATGAGCGACTCATGTGGAAATATTTATTTCTTAAACTATAGTACAAATAATGTTTACCTCTCTGTATTAAGAATAACAGGGGTACTTCTTTGGAGTATTCAATTGTCAGAGGTGCAATATGAAAGGTAATCTCAGATAGTACTTCTGACGTATTTCAAGATCGCCTTCGTTTCATTTTTGTAACTTTTCAAATAATGGAGTTATTGCCTGTAAACTAAATTCAGGTACAAACTGTATATGATCTATTGAGAACTTTAATTGAACATAACCTACATCTACCTTGAGATAGAAACGAAATAAGTTGACAAACTGGTTGATAGCTCAAAGCAACGGATATCCTTCATAGACGATACAAAAATGAGTATAATTTAAAGTTTTATCATACCACATGAACCAAAATATATTAAGGAATTGAATCGTTTTTTTTTCAAAATCAAATATAAAATTTCTTGTTCACAACAAAACGAATCAGGTAGTGGGGATTCTTCAGAGAGAGATAGAAAATTTTTGAAAAGCAATAAATAAAAAGAGATTTAAAAAATTTTCAGGTGTTTCTACCTAGACAACAAAGTACATATCCAGAAAATTATTTAAGATTTATGCATGCATCAACACCAACTTTTAAAATGGTCCAAAGGAGAATATTCTTTCGTGAGGTGAAATAATTTCAATTATGCAGGGATTTATTTTTTATTCATATTCATTGATGAAATTTCTGGAAGACCGCTGAGATATGTCAGAGGAAATATAAAAGAACCCTCCGCACACTTAATCAATGAAACGTTCGTTACAGGTCAAAACCCAAAAAATTTGAGAACTTCAAAATCAGTACCGATATATAAAAATAAAAGATCAAAATATGACGTCAATAATTATAGAAACATCTGCTTACAAAGTCAGCTATCAATAATTCTCGACTTTGCTTTCAATTGTCGCCTCAACAAATATCTAGAACACCATAATTTATTGCTGAACTATCAACACGGATTTAGGCGAAATAAATAAACATCAACAGCAGTAGCAGAACTTTGTGAAAACATTTATAACCATTTAAACATCAAACAAAACACAATAGCTTTATACTTCGACTTGAGCCGAGCATTTGATACTGTGACTCATGATACTTTGATAGAAAAATGATATCGAATAGGGGTTCGAGGTGTTGCGAATGATTGGATTACAGCATATTTACAAGATAGAAAATAGATTGCAGTATTAAATGAAAATAAATAAAAAAAAACAATTAATATGGGTGTTCCACAGGGTTCTATAATGGCTCCAGTACTCATCATCTTTATGAATGATATGAATATTTCATGTCCAAGTGCTCGAAATATAACTATGTATGCCGACGATACCAATTTTTTTAACTCAGAAAAAAAATGTGATATGGTACTCAGGGCCAATACTGTAGCAAATGAATTCTATTACTGGTGTCCTTGCAATGGTCTTTTGGTGAATTTGGAAGAAAACGTGTTTCATGTAGTTTCTAACAAAAAATCTCAATAGGAATTCTATTCATTAATAAGAGTAAATCATAGTAGCATTAAGCAGATTGATATTGCTCGCTATCTGGGAGTTATACTGGATGATAAAATCACATAGAAAAATCGTATAAACGAAACAACCACCAAGCTGAGTAATAATTGTTTTGTAATAAAGCATCTGAAAAATACTGTATCCACTGGAACTCTCAAACTGGGTTACTATGGATTGGTTCAACGATTGGGTAAAACTCGCACATATATAAAGGTATACGTTGTTACAATAGATTTACAAATTTGTTCGATAGAATAATTGATCCTGCAGATCTGAGGATTTTCAAAAACTCCCTGTACAAATATTTAGAACACAGGGCATTTTACTTTTTAAAGGAATTTCTGGAAAAGTGAACTAATTTGTTGTAATTAGGTATATTTAAGTGTATATGTGTATAAACTCTAAATTAACATTATTTTTGTGACGAGTCCAATAAGTCATACATTCTGTACTCCTTTTTGATATAACTTCAGTGACGAATGAAGTTTTTTTCTATTCTATACCTATAGAGAGTATATAGTGACGCAAGCTGCGACTTTGGACACATTGAAACAGTTCCTTCAGTGAAAGAAATCTCAACAAAAGTGAGAACAAACAACAAAAATAATCATTTGTTTCCTTCCCAAAAATATGAAGGTTGTAAAATATGAGAAATGAATGAACAAAACAAGTGGAAATATTAAAAAGTATTCAGGAAAAAAAAGTCTATTTTCCCTTAAACAATAACTTAATCCACAAGAAAAGTTCCGAAATTAAAATATATACAAATATACAAAATAGAATATCAAATATTTGAAAAATACCATCAAAAACAAACGTGACAAAATTATTGCGGTGAGATATCGTGGATAGGTAAATTTTGATATTCATTTTGATAAGTTTATTTCATAAATCGATTCAATTGTTAGTTATAGTCGGTGGAGGTTGAGAGTATGTATTCGTTGTGAATGTAGACACAATCTTAAGTTAAGAATTTTTTCAGTTGCTTTATGCCTTGTGGGTACTCGCGTGAGGGCTAGATACCCCCATTATATTACTCTTCCTTAGATACAACCTTGTGCATATATAAAAATAGTAGACATTTTGAAAATATTTTGTTTTTTTTTCCTTTCCAGTTACACAGAATTGTTTTACTAATGGTGAATGGTATTTCTCATTCTAGTAATTTTTGCTATCTGATGAATTATACGTTCATGAATCAATTGAGCGAAATCAGTTAGTACTTTTCAAAAATAATTTCTTTGGCCTTTGATAATTACTCAATTGTAAAATAGCCGCCACAATATAAGCCTAAAGTGCAAACAGAAGTACGCACGACTCTCTTTCTGTATGAATGGGCGCAAACATTGTAGAAATGGTAGAAATGATCTTCATATACTATTCATATATTGGTTCAGAATGTACAATCACCACAAAAACAACATGTAAGCATCAGATCCGTAATTAAAAAAATGTTACGGTTAAGATGTTCTAGAAAATATGAAACGTAAAATTTCAAGAGAAAACTCCTTTGCCTTTTTTCCGAAAAAGTTATCTATCCCTTTTTATTATTATTATTATGGAATGGTTTTATTTAGCTTGCTCTATATGTTTGTTTGTTTATTTTTTTGGATTAAATTTGATAATTGAAGGTTGACCCCCTTCCTGTTGACAGATTGATCTGATATTTGGTACACACATTCAATTTCGATGACAATTCAATTCAATGAATTCTGTATCACTGTAAATCCGAATTGGCCGCAACTACAAAATGGCAGATCACATATTTTTTCATAACTACCTCAATATGGGTGTCAAATGACAAGGTTCAACTAGTAGATTAGTAGTAAACTTTGAAAAAGATGCAAATTCAAGATGACTACAGCTACAAAATGGCGTATTACATATTTTTTCACAACTATCCCAATATAGGTATCAAATGATAGGGCTTGACTAGTAGAATAGTTGTACACTTTGGAAAAGATGCAAATTCAAGATGGTCACAGCTACGAAATGGTGGATTACATATTTTCCCACAACTACCTCAATGTGGGTATCAAATGACAAGGCTAAACTAGTGGAATAGTAGTACACTTTGAAAAAGATGTAAATTTAAGATGGCTACAGCTACAAAATGACGGATTACATATTTTCTCACAACTATCCCAAAATAGGTATCAAATGACAGGCCTTGACTAGTCTGACACTTTGAAAAAGATTCAAATTCAAGATCGCCGCAGCTACAAAAATGGCGGATAAAATATTTTTTCACGTCTACCTCAATATTGGTATAAAATTACATAGTACTACACACTATGATAAGATTGAACTTGGTCAACTCAGAATCGGGATGCAAGTATGGATTTCCCACCCAAGTCAAGATTTTGTAACGTGTCGAGGACTGTGTGGCATTAGGGTAGCTGAAGATGTTACGCCATTAGCGAAAGACCACCAAGTTGAGATGAAAGGTTAAAACGTGCCGAGAACTAAGTGTCATTAGGGTGGATAAAAATTAGAAACAAAAAACTTGAAAGTAAAGTGAGTAAAAAATGTTTATATGTTTACGGTTTTATTGAAAAATGTACTAAAAACTAAAAAATAATACGTAAGGTTCTAGGTAGCAGTCATCACACCACTCTTCTCAGCAATCTTTGGTATTAGTCAGATAAAAAATAATAGAAACATTGGGCTCAGTATTTACATATTGACTCAGGTAACGCTACACCCAACGATTTTATTATTTTTTCATGTGATCAATACCGTTGATTGCTGAGGAGAATGGTGTGTTGATTGCTACCTAGGACCTATCGAATTATTTTTTAGTTTTTTCAACAAAATCGTTTCATACATTTTTTTTAACTTATTTTAATGATTGACATAAAATTTCTATGGCTGGTATTAAAAATCGTCTGAGTGTGTATACATACCGCCATCGTTACAAGAGCAGATTTGTCTCTTTCAGTAATGGAAAGTCGTAATGTTATGAGAGAAATTACAGATTTTTCTTGTAATGTTATCCAATACGATGCTGATGAGTTTATATGACAAGTGTTTTGTCGCGAAACTTCAAAGGACAATACTGAAGATGTTAGTTACGTTTTCATGTCAGTTACATTCTATATCAATAATCTTTCATATATTTCGTAGCGTTCATATGAATAGTATCTGTTTCAATCCAATAACAAATGCTTCCAGTGAAAACTGAATAGCAATAAGTAATTTTAGTGTAATTCAATATTCATACGGAATCAGTAGTTTCCAAAAGGCTTTTTCCTAATCAGTTCGTACCTGAAATAATATTTTGTACATGCCCTTAATAATTTTTTATATCAATTTTCTTCTATTTATTTTTTATCTTTCTTTTTTTGGAAGTTACCTACATTTTTTGTTCAATGATGGAAAGAAGCTTTTTGCCCAAAACACAAATCTCTTCTGAATATATTTTTCTTCAATTCAGGTAAAATTTCTTATTTAATGGTGCGAACCAAAAGAAATGTACCCATTTTCGATATACTTCAAAATATCAGAGAAAAAAAATGACAATTTCTGTTATTTTTATATCATCATTAAAACTGAACTTGAAATTTGTTTTCACCAAAGACAGTATTGCTAATTATGAAATTTGTACTTCATTTAAAATATCAATACATTTTTGTTAGAAAGGCGTTTTCAGGGTATACAAAATTTCAAGTAATCTTTCATTTCAACAGTATTCGATGATTTAAACAATGATTCGTTTTTAATAAGTTTTTCTGATAACTCAAAACTTCAAATACCCAAAGAATATAATAATACCTTCATGATACATTTCCCGGAGAATATTACTATTTGATGTTTCAATAACATATCAATGAAGTTATTCAATAGATCAAAAATATATTTAAAATATGTTTTTCCATTAACCACCTGTCGCTTCCCTATGAACGACATCCTCAGAAGTCGAAACTTGTGCGAGCTAAGGACTATTGAGGTCTTACCTTTTAACTTGTGATTCCTAACACGGGTTGGACGATAGCAAGTGAAAATCGATCGTTCAGCCTGCGGCTTGAACTACCGACTCACACAGCAGTCGATCGAGTGAGTGCACAAAGCACCCACGTCGAACCGATCGGCTACCGATAGAGCCTCTGAACAACAAATCCCTTCTTTGATTATCATATTCTGAACTAAGTCAATTCAGCTCATTCAAAGTCACAACGTACAAAAAGTTATTCTTATAAATCAGAACGGACAGGTATCAAAAATGACTAACATTCCAAGAATATCTACCGTGTAGTCATACATACATATAGATACATCCTCAACACGTCAAAAATATCCGCGCTTGAAACACCAGCGAAGAAATATGCAGCCAAGTTTAAAGAAAGGAAAATAAACAAGTGATGGTTACCCCGCTATTTTAGTCCAATGTTCCATAAAACATAAATCCCAAACAATTTGCTTTTAAATAGAATTTGCGTCTATTTCTGGAGTTCTTCTATAGTGCAGTGTCATAAGTTGGTAGCGATTGTATTTGTTGTTGAAAATATATTTCTTGGAATGATAAATCGAAAAAACACTTAAAAAATACTGATATAGGTAAACTGTAGATAATATATTCATGATTTTTCATTTTCTGATTCGATAAATGATGATGAGATTCTTTTTAATTAAGTTAATGTCTTTACCGACATTTCTCAACTTTGAAATTATACCAAGTAGAATGGAGGGAATGAAAATATATATTTGTTATATATAATAATGATTTCACTATTTTTGAAATCGAAACTGGAAATTATAGAAAAACCAAAATTGAAGGAATGTAACAAAACCAAGAAGGAACTTTTCAGGCATATATAACGAGGGCTTTTTCTCTCAGTTTTTATTTGAAAGTAATTTCTTTGCATGATCTACACAGTTTATTTCGAAATTATTTGTTTTCTTCCTTTCTTTGGAAGATTCCCACTTTTTTATATAAAGATGGAGAACTAGTCATCACCTGAAGAGATTGAATTTAAGAAGTAGGCAGATTGAGACCTTAGTGAGAACTCGTGACGGGACCTGGGGAGTAGGCAGATTGAGGCCCCGGCGTCGAGTCACATCAACCTCTTGAGAATGGCTCCAAAATCGAAGCCGAAACTTCGAACACTAAACTCCAAACGCGGTTCAACCTGAACTCATCAGGAACATAACACTGACCTAGGAAACCTATCCTAACATCCGAACAGAAGAACAAGTTGATGGATCTTTAGCGCTGAAACAAACATGTAGCCAAGGAAAATTCCAGAAATGGTCTCAGCAGATCTGTAATGCCAAACTTTGCGGGGCTTAGGTTGTTCCCTTACATTTATCGGTAATTCACTCAACACTGAAATGAGTTTTTGCTCAGAAGATCCCAATGGTGACTGTGTAAATTTCTGGATTGGTTGTTAGACTAGCATATTCTCCATCACGGTCAGGAATACTGGTTAGCTCATTGATAATCTGGGTGAGTCCGCTGCTCATTGCAAAAGCCTCAGCTCCGTGCCCTTGTTCGTCGTAGATATTTGAAAATTTGAGCCACTCGATATTGTGGACATTGGAATATAGATATTTCGGCACTGGGATGACTGATTTGCAGAAAGTCAATGGTGTTTGCAAGGGAAGAGAATAGTTCTCTATATTGTGTACCGCTTGGTGGTTTATTAACGCAGCATATGAATTTAGTGATCTTCTGTGAAATTATTTTGAACCACATAACATTAAAGTTTTGGGGTTCCAGCATTTCCTGTCGTTGACAGGAGAGATCGCTTCTGATGAAAAGGGATATTCCAAAGTGGAAATCATAGCCGGGATATTTAAAATTGACGGGGTTTGTTGAAGCACTGACTTTGGTTTCTGTGAGTGCAAGAATATGAGGAATATTTGTTTGCAGATGCTATTTCTCTGTGGATTACTGTTAGGAGGACCCTGCTGACTATCGGGAATAGTGGTTTTCGAATAATAGGATGATGCCCTCGAATCAGCCCCCACCCGGAGATCCGATTGGGGAGCTATTTTACCTCCGGAGTATTTTAACCCTAGGAGCGCCATCATGCAATTTTTCTCTATAATCCCTCCCTTGAAACCGAAAACAGCGGCACAGCAACGAAACGTAAGCCCGAAAGCAACTTTACGCTACCTAAGCCTTTGCGATGGTATCTCACCAGGCGATGCCGGCATCTACCATCTCCTATTATCAATACCTCAACATGAAATTAGTTTTGAGTATATTGCAATAAGTTTTGGGTGTTTTTTGTCGCATTTCGCTAACCACATGATTTTAATTTATTTTATCTTAATTGTTACAATAAACGTAAAAGCGATAACATTTTTGAAGAGAGAATGAAGAGACCCTTCAAACGACATATCACAAGCCTATACTTCCCATTCAAAAAATTGGGGGTTGTATCTGTCATTCGACGGGGGTTGAAGGTAGGGGTAGCATTTGTCCATATATATAGAACTCGAGAAAGTGGCAAACCATATATACGTGTTTCAGTCTTTTGGCCCATCATCAGTATGGTGCAACCAAGTGCGAGGATAGGCAACAATAGGTTGTCAAAAGAACTATAAATGCATGGAGCCATCAGCAGAAGCCAGCCGTTGTTTCAGTTGTTTCATTAGATAGATCTTGTTCTTTTGTCAACCAAATCTCCTATATTTATTCATATCATAATTTGTTTCTAAAGAAAAGTGCCATTTCAGATTCCTCCTGTTTAAATACAAGTCCATATGAGCTTAAGATTAAAGATTAGAAATGCCAAGATCTTTTAAAATCTGATCTACTATTTTAACAGATTGGTTTTGGGAAGATTCTACTGATTTCGATGAGCAAGTCCTGATATTTCATCTGTTTTTCTACTTCTCTGGGACAATATTATTAGCTCGTGTAAGACAAGCAAACCGAAAAATTTTTTTTTAATTTAGTATCTAACATTTTCGTCATTGGACAAAATTTAAAGAATTTTGAATGGAAGTGACATGTAGAATGGAAATAGAAAAGTAAATATTGATCCCAACATAAATTACGTGACTAGGTTTTATTCATAATCTAGGAGGTTATGACAATTGTTTTGTATTAAATTTCAAATGCTGTGGTCTGCATATCAGAGTATTTGGTGGCGGTTTTTTTCTTGTACAAATGTAGTTTGACAAAAAATAAACGAAATAAACTACTTTATAAAAATCGTCACTTTGTTGATTTCTGACTAGAAATGTAACAATTTTCGCATTCTAAGACGGAATTTTACAAACTCTGGCGAAATTTTGACAGAAGTTGATAAGGTAGAATGAAATTTCTATTAGATATTCTTTCAGATTGAAGTAACAAAACTTTCATTCCGAATTTCAGAAAATTTCATAATCGAAATTTTGTCAAGTGATAGATATAATATTTGATAAACAGTTTCTAGAGTTTTCTATATATTTTCAAAATGAACTTGGAATTTCTACAGAAGTTTAAAAAAATGGACAATTGTCGAGAGTCAGCGGAATCAATGAAAATTTGCAATATATTCATTGTACTCGTAATGAAAAATGTTCATCAATGCAGGAAGTACTTTTTTACGGCCCAAGTAAAAATTAAGCTGGTAACGATTTCTCCCAAGCGGAAAAATGTACTGAATTCACTCAACGTTGTCATTTTTTTTATAATTTTAAGCCATTTTCGATCTCTGGTGGTTTTCGAAATCCCAATAATAGACATCCTTACACACTTCAATTCCACAATGAAATATTCTTAACTACCACGTTCATATCATTTTCAATTATCGTAGCTATAAAATTCAATAAAAGTTTCAGATTTGGTCAACAATAAATAAATCTACTTGTATTCATGTAGTTCAATCTTACGTTAAAATTTTCAGCACTCCCATTTTATCTCATATCTGCCTCAAGAAGGGCTCGGTTCAGATCAGAACATTCCAAGGAAATAAGTTTCGATTCAGCTGATAGTTCCGATATGTAGTTTCTTCGACTTTGAAGCTGTTTCCTTGAAGTTTCGTAATTACGTGAAGACAATTTAAATCCTCTCAAATCGCAGTGAACTACTCTCAGCACGCCCATGGGCATTCGAGTCTCGAAACTTAATTCAACCCATAAATAAGGTAGCGTATTTGACTTTGGGTCACTGGGGGTTGGCAGTAGTTAGGTTGGTATTGCCGAAATTGTGCGAGCAGGGAATTCAAGGTGACATTGTCTAGGCGTTGCCGAAATCGATGAAGAGGATTCCCATCAAGATTTTATCGCGGGATATATATGTGATAGTGTTATCGACGTTGAACAAAAAGAGGGAGAGGCTAAGAGAAAAAAATCAGTTTTGAAATTTATTTCACGTTACAACCAGACGATTGACCAAAAAAACTCAACTAATGCGTTACCTCAATATTCCTATCGATGGATGATGGGTGTAACTACAACTTGGTAAACTTGGAGGTAACGAAACTTGGTTTTGAGGTACTTCCGTTGCATCAAAGGAATGTATTGAGAAAATAAATAAGGAATAGAATCATAACGCTTATGGAGCTAAAGAAGCCTCGAGAGTGAGGAAAAAATTTTTGAAAGCTTTTTATTATTCAGACTTTTGATTTGATAAAATTCATAAACTAACTTAACTGTGTTGTCAATGTGTTCTTCCCATCGCAGGTGTTGGTACACCCAAATACTTCATGTAGTCAACTTTTTCAATTATTGGACATGAACATTGCGTTAAGGTTCGGCAGAGATACTTATGAACAGTAAGAGTGTTATTTAAGGGCTGGTCTTTTTTTGTTGTTGTGAACGCAATTAATTTAGTTTTTCCCACATTCAGACTCAGGAGGCTGACATTCAGCCAAGAAAGTACATATTTGAGCCCTATTTCAGCTTTCTCATAGACTTCCTCCCAGGAATCGCCTTAAAATGAATGTGCTGTGTCGTCTTCGTAAGATTTCTGCCATTGATATCATAAAGTTTATAAAAATTGTTAATATAGATCAAAAATAAAATAGGACCCAGTACCGCCCCCTGGGGCACACCCATGTTGACAGGTAGTGGATCGCTAAGGGTACTGTTTATTTTAACCTTTTGATATCTGTCAGATATATAGTTTTTGAATAGGGCTAAAGTAATAGTAGTTTTGTATGTTACAACAATAATTGTCAGTATTTCAATTTGAGTTTGATGGTCGTTAACTTCAAGTCTGACTAATGGTTAGATTAACGGGAATGCATAAAATAAAAGTTTTACAAATAATTAGTTACGGAGATAAAACCCGAACACAACAGGAAGTAGCTTGCCTATTTCATGAAGAATTTACTAATTTACCGCCCATATCTCAAGGAGCAATAAGCAAGTTTGGTCATGTGGGGCAGATAAAAAAAGCACCTGCCAATGCAATGAGTGATGAATTCAAATCAGATGTGATGCTTGAATTTGAGGAAAACAGGCATCCAATACATTCAATGTTAGCCATACATCGATAGTAAACATATTAAAAAAAAGATGCATCTCTATAAAATGATACCTACTCAAAAGCTCAAGGAAGACGATTTTGATAGAAAAACTTATTTTTGTGAGCAAATGATAGACATGTAGGATCACAATATCATCCAATTAGAAGACGTTATGTTTTCTGACGAGTGTACTTTTTCTCGTAACGGTCATACTAATTGGCAAAATTGCCGCTACTGGTCAACGAAAAATTCTCACTGGATGAGAGAAGAACACACGCAATACCCTCAAAAGGTTAATGTTTGGGCAGGGATTGTAGGAAACCATATCATTGGTCCCTTTTTCATTGAG
>WOGR01000296.1:0-27845 GCA_015342045.1 Leptinotarsa lineolata | reverse complement strand
TATATATATATATATATATATATATATATATATATATACTTCTTACTCTTTCCACTGTATATAATAAATAAAGACAGAACAATAAGAAAAACCATCATTTCATCGACATTTTGCAAATATCATACCCACTGGGTCAGTAAATGACAGTTCTGTCCATATTTACAAATATTATTTGAATGAAAAATTCAGAATGCAAATGAAAACGTTGAAAGAAACATCAAATGATTGACTGATTGCAATTTTTTCAGTGTAATGGGCCGGAAGACATGGCATATCGTAAGATCATTATAGCTCATCTTCTCCTTTGATGAGAAACAAGACTTTTTTGTTTTTGAATGAAATTATGGATCAATCGATCTATCATCTACGAATGTTTGTTACTCTACACGAATATCAAGTAACTCAATCTGCGGTACAATTGGAAAATATTGAAAAATTTATAATTAGGTGTCAAAAACAGCTGGGAATACTTCGGTTAAACACAAAACGATTCAGTTCAGAAATCGAATTGATCAGCTAAATAAATGGAAATCCCCTTAGAATACCACAGAAACGATAGTATAGAAACATAAGAAATGTAAAACTTTCGTCACACGTTATCTCATAACAAAACAGAAATATTGAGAATTTGAATAATGAGGCAATGCTATATTTGAGCTATTTGTTCCAATACTTTCTTATTACAAATCTTTTGAACATGTTTCTTCCAGATATGTCAAACATATAATAACTACATATCGCTCATTTGGTGCAACACCGTCATTACTCGGAAATCTTGGATTTTCAGGGTATGTATTTGAAGTTTCAATATTGCTGTAATTTATGAAGTATATAACATCGAAACAAGTAAATGGCATAATTTGATCGAGTAACATCTGGCTAAAACAAGGGTATGTATAGAGAGGTTGAAAATAACTAGACAGTTTCTCCAAACCTCAGAACTATCTCCAGATTCACTGCTGACATCAGTTTTATAGAGAGGTAGTGAGGTATAGGTTATCTGCCATTCTTTCATATTTTCTACTTGGTTCTTCAACGCCATTTACACCACTTTCGTTCCTTTACTATTTCGGTTCATGATTGTGTTACTGAAAATAAAATCATACAATCGAACAGTAATGATTGATTCATAATAATTTAAATCCTATTTAGATCTAGTGAGAATTTTGACCATTCAACGGTTTGCTTCAGTATAAATATTATTGTTTACGTGGTCATAAGATATTGAATCACACTAAGTTTTTTGAAAAATACTGACATAAGTGGAAATAATTCATAGCACAACTTGAATATTAAATAATAATTAATACAAGGGTGTCATTACAGCGCATATACTTCCAGAACTGTTTTATTTGTAACAACTAACAACGTCTTAAAACAACATAATACCACAATAAACACGATTGTTTTTTGCAACACCAAATAAGTCGAGATGACCTACTCACTCGGAAATGGTAAAGCCCAGATGGAAGATCCCACAAATTCCAGATGATCCTTCCTAAGACGTGTATTCCGAATATACTTGAATAGCTTCATAATGGTCGCACTGTAGGGCATTTTGGAGTAAAAAGAACTCTAGCGAGAGTACGTGAGAGGTGCTACTGGGTCAATTGCCGTCGAGACGTGAAAGAGTAGTGCAAGCGCTGTGACCTGTGCTCTTCGAGAAAGGATCCGAAGACAAGGCAAAGTAGAAAGTTGAAGCAGTACCTCAGTGGGTGCCCTTTCGAGAGAATCGCAGTCGACATTTTGGGACCACTCCCTATGACCAAATCCGGTAATAAGTACCTTATGGTTGTGATAGACTATTTCTCCAAATGGCCCGAAGTAGTAGTCTTACCCAATGAAGAAGCTAAAACGATGGCAGAAGCCCTGTTGCAGAACGTAGTTGCCAGACACGGAGTACCCCAGGAACTACACTCGGATCAGGGCCGCAACTTCGAATCAAATCTATGGAAGGCAATGATGACTTTGTTGGGAATAAGGAAGACAAGGACAACTGCTCTTCACCCACAATCCGATGGAATGGTCGAGAGGCATATTCGCACCATAAATAACTACCTTTTGATGTTCGTCTTCGAAAACTAAAGAGACTGGGATGAATTCGTTCCTCTCTTTCTGCGTTCATCTTTCTCTCCTCGGCGTTCATCTTCCCTTCTTCTGAGTTTTTCATTCTTCGCCAGGCTTGCTTGCATAGCCTCAAACATTTTCTTGAACTCTTCCATCTCGTCGTAATCGACACTCCGTGTTTTTACCATAAACAGATAATTTTCAGTCAATTATTCCACCTCCGACACCAAATTTGACGGTTTTACCCGTGGGATCAATAAATAATAATTGACTACACTGAACAGTAATCAAACTCAGCTTTATTTCACTTTCGATATAACAAAACACTTCAACTATAACTTCAACTATTTGAATGTTTATCGCCTTTTTAGATCGCTCCGCGTACCGCACTGTACTCACACTAGACTGTCTAATAGGCGAGTGGATAACGGTTATATTTGGCAATCGAAGGTGCTTGATTTTTCTTTGGAATTCCATCGAACGACGATAACGGTGTTCTCGTCACATGTAGAATGCCAACGAACATCGAAGATTCGCGAAACTCAGGCTGAGCGGGCTCTTAGCCACGTCACAGATGGTTTACCGCTACCAGTGGCGGACTGCGTTACTTTCTTCAGGGCATGATTTATAACATTATGCATGATAGAAGCAATATATAAAGAGACATTACCTTTGCCGAAATATGGTCAGAAATATGAATGTATCGCTATTCTAGAGAACTTGTAGGGGTTAAGTATAGTATATACGAAGTCAATTTGAATGGCATAAAAAGTTAATAGTTACCGAACGTGGACAGTTTCTTTATATGGCATGGGCTGCGTGGTATACTTTTTTTTGAAATTTATTTTATTTTTCATAAACCAACAGGGATTTTTCATTTATTATTGAAGAGTAATGCCATTATGCACGACTTACAACTGAAATTATTCAGTATTGCAGCAAACATAATGGAGGAAACGTCGCTCCGCTGAAACGACACTTATGCCGCCTAGTTGCTAATATTGAAATCTCAAAAATGATAATTCTCCAGTTTGAAGCGTCTCTATAACATTTCAACCATATTTTTGACAGGCAAAATTATTACATAAAGTTACTGATGAAAAGAACATATTCCTTTGTCAGAAATACTTATCGGTGTGAACTGGAAATTTCGTCTTTTCTACACGTGTATAACTTCGATTTTCTTCACAAAAAATGATTTTTGTTCATTAATTAATTGGGTTTTCTAACATTTCTATGTCGGATTCTGCTATATTTAATTTTCATAAAAAACTGTCGATACCGACGAATTTCAACGAGTGGTGTCTTGAGGAGCGTCCCAATAGTAGGAGATAAGTTCTATAATATCGTTGGCAAAAATATTTCACAGTCAAGTCAAATTTCATCTCTTTGTCATTTGGTCAGACATTCTGAACTCTCATCTTTGCCGTTGATGTGTGGTTAACTCCTTGTGATATTTTGACTGATATATTTTCTATAATAGGTAACGAAATGTATTCAAAATGAATGTCCAAATTGCTGTTCAATAACGAAATATCATAAACTATTTCTGGGAAAACTGTGTATTTTGTGTATTTGTGTTTTGTGTATTTTTTGAATTTTGACACCTCAACATTTTCAAATGTGATGTTGTGACCTGTCTGTTTCTGTATGTTGAAATTAATCGTTTATTCCAAAATAACTCCAGGAAAGGTTATATTTAGTGATCTCACTGGCAGTTCAACAGTATTATCGAACTCGATGTGCCTTATATTGAGGTGCAATATTCTGCTGTAATCAAATCATGTAATTATTCTCATCAGGAACTCTTTCATTTTGAAACTGA
Organism: Leptinotarsa lineolata; assembly: GCA_015342045.1. Classification (NCBI taxonomy): domain Eukaryota; kingdom Metazoa; phylum Arthropoda; class Insecta; order Coleoptera; family Chrysomelidae; genus Leptinotarsa; species Leptinotarsa lineolata. Next base: position 23,953 of record WOGR01000296.1, on the reverse strand, counting down.
ACCACTGAAGTGGAAAATAATTAATTTTGAAGAAAGGATTTCAGATGTTACTGTTAACCATACAGCTTCTCCTTGAAAAAGTAAGGCACAATAATTAGAGAGCTCACTATACCATTTCGTAATTATGAATTCTGGGAAGTTTTGTATACACCTAACAGCAATTTTAATGTAAATATCTCTTCAAATTGGAGGGGTTATATTTTTAGGAGTGAATAATTTTTGGGAAAGAAAGTTTTTGGCTTTCTACTACCCCGAATCATAATGATTTTGACATACTCGTATTTAACTAGGTCCCTTCAGCATATCCTGAAGCTAATCGATTGTATCTAAAGAACACAATGTATCTAATATAACTATCCAAGCTCCTTGTGAAAAATGTACCTCAATTTTATCTGAAGCACTCAAACTCTCTGAAAAAATTTAATTGATTTTATTATTTCCAGGTTTGGGACTTGGTCTTTTGGCGTCGGGTACATTTTTGGTCATCAACGACTACTTCACCACCAAGAAAAGTACTGCTGTTGGAATATCCATGGGTGGTACGGCAATCGGACAAATGTTAATGCCAACATTTATAGGAATGTTGTTGAAGAAGTACGGATTCAGTGGTACCACCTTTGTTCTCGGTTTCGTCAGCTACTCAGGAATTATTGGAGCCATGTTTTTCAAGGTGATTTTTTTTGTTTTAATTATAGGTACCCCTTTTCAGATTTCTTTCAAAAGGGTGAATGTATGCAACTTAATAAGTATACTAGCATGGTTATCAGCCCACAATCACCTTTTTGAATATTGAATACTTAAATCGACTGTAATTCATGCAACAAATCGTAGGTGATACCACAAGAAGGGATAAATTACTAGATCTCATTATATCATCCGAAGAACTCAAGATTAATAACATTCAAGTTACTCAGGCATCGTCAAAATTAAATGCGAGCCCTCAGTCCATTTTTGTCGTGATTTCAGAAATTTCGATCCATATTTATTCGAAAATCACTTGCTCTACACAGATTTTCAGAGATGTTCCGTACTGATAATATTGAGGAGAAAGTGAATTTGTTCAGTGAGATTATATTAAATTTGTTTGATATACATGCTCCGATGTGAAACGCTAGAGTCCCTAAAAAAGAGCACCGCTCACATATACCCTGAAAATGATGATGAGGACACCCGATAATGCATATAATAGATTGAATAAATCTCGAGAGCAGCGCCATTGGGAATTTTATGAAGCTCTGCGTAACGAGGTAAACTATGCAATCAAACGTGAAAAAAGCATATATTCAATTCCGACTCACCTATGTTAGGAGTAACATGAAAAGAACTGAAAAATCTGAACATTATCACCAGTACTAAGAGGTCTCTCATTCCGGACAGTTTGACTGGTTATCTTAATGTACTGAACAGTAACTTTATCTCTGATACAGGTTCTAATATCCCTGACAAACATACCATCAAATATTTCTCCAATATTAGACTTTGGAGAATACTAGACAGCTCTCGTTCTCTTCTATTGACGAATTGAAGGTTCGATGAAAATTACTTCTTATCAAATCCACGGCCATCGGCCCAGACAAAATTTCCTTAACGATGATCTTGTATTGCTGTCCTTTGATTTTGCCATGCATCCATGCGTTCACATTTCCAACTTCTGCCTAACTAATTTTGTTTTTCCTTCTATTTGGAAACAATTAAATATTATCCCATTGCCGAAAAAACATGACGGTTCAAGCATGAATAATCTACGGCCTATAAGCGTACTCTGTACCCTGTCAAAATCTCTTGGAAAAATTATTGACGAACAGATTCGGGAGCACGTACTGATGCACAATATTCTTCCACATCACTAGTCAGGTTTTTGTCTGAATCATAGCTGCGCCACTGCTCTCCTCAAAGTGATGGATGATATATTCTCATATATAGATGCGAACAAGCTTTGTGTTTTCGTACTTCTTAATTACTCAAAATTTTTCGGCAGGATTATTCATGATTTGTTGTTAGCTATTCTACACTACATAGGCTTCTCTCCATCATCTCAGCAACTTATTGCTGCTTATCTTAATAAACGCACACAAAGAGTTATACTGAACTCTACATCATCAGACTCGATCGTATCATTGTGTGGTGTACCTTAGGGATCAATATTGGCCTCCGCCTCTCAATTCTGTGAACATTTGAAACATGTAACATCACTTTTGTATGCGGATGACACGCAGCTGTACTTCGCTTTCGATGAAAAAGATATTGTTGAGGTTAACGAGGATCTCGTGGGACTTGTCGATATATCAGAGAATTTATATCCATCAACCCAATCAAATCCAAAGCTATACTTTTCAGTAGAAAATCGATAAAGAATAGTTCACGATCCCCCAATTTCCATTCACATTCGCAATGAAACACTTGAATTGTCAAATTGCGAAAAAAATTCAGGCCTGTTTCTCACGTTTTCTACGTATATATCACATATAATTAAAAAAGCTTTCGTAAACCTAAAACTGATCTATTCCAACAGAAAGATTCTAAATAAAGCATGCAAAATTACTCTATGCGTGTCACTCGTTTCATCCCAGCTAAATTACTGCGATGTTGTTTATGGGCCGGTTATTAAAAACTCCGACAGAACTCGCCTACTAAGACTCCAAAACTCTTGCACCTGACTGATATGCGGTATAAAAGACAAACTCCAACCTCGAGTTACATTACTGGATTGGGCTGATTGTCTATGAACAAATGATGTATTTTGCATTGCTATTACATCACAAAATTCTACTCACAAAAAAACCTCCATATCTCTACTCAAACATTCAGAGGCGTTCTGAAGCTCACAATGTAAATGTCTGGTTTTGACAGAAATTATCTGTACCCATACACAACATTTCACTTTACCGATCTTGCTTCTCTTATGGCATCGCTAAAATCTACAATTGTATTCCCGATGATTTCAAAAACTAGTCGATCTTTATCTTCAAAAGAGAGGTCAAAGGCCTTTTGTTGGATGGTACTTTAGCAATAGACTTCTGATATATTGATAAACTTATGTGAATTTCATTGCACTTTGTGACATAATTATTATTTTTATTAATATTTATATCTATATTATTTTCCATTTGTACCATGTGTATGAGTAGGTATATTTATTTTCTTCTGGAGGGACTAGTTCTTATCACTGGTCCCTTCACGTGGTTGCGTGGAAGAGCGCTATTCTATCGTTTTCATAAGGTAGAAGAGCGAAAGATGTCATTTGCTACTCAATATTGATTTACCTTGTATTTTGTAACAGTTGTTTGTAGCAATAAAAACATTTATTATTAAAGTTATTTCACACTTTTTTGGACCATATTTGTTGTAATATCAAACAATCAAAATTGCTTGACCTATTCATTGACCGATACTTAATAGAAATCCGTATCGGAATTGACTAATATGGTTTAATCTGTGACATTTTCGCAATAGTGGTGTTGTGACCACTAATCAGGTGGAATACTTCTGGAAGAATATTTTTAACATACGTAGCCACTTAACCTAGACTCTCCTATCCTAGCTCAGTTCGAAGCTTTCTATAGAGAGCTTCGGCAGCCTGAGCTCAATACATTGAGCAATCCGATAACCCCGGATGACGTTTGAAGAGCCCTGGTGAGTTCGAAGAAATTTGCGGCTTCACGCCTCGATGGGCTGAAACCTTATTGGTGGAATAAACCATCGAGCACCCACAGCCATCTGGCCACTGGAAATTTGTCAATTTCTGGTAATTACAGTCCGATGACTTGCTTGAATTTGTGTTATAAGATTTTTACGAGTATCTTGAATACTTGTTTTGTATAAAATGCCTGAAGAAGCTATTGTATAGTGAAACAAGTGCTGCGGTTTTGTGAACTGTGAAGTAAAAATTTGATAGTGAAGTGACACTTAAATTCCTGGAACACTTTCGAAAATCTAACCTTATTTATGTCCGCCATCTCGCTTTGTATTATTTTTATATTTCTGTAGAAATAAATGCCACTCATAATATAAAATCATGGCTGTATGGCTTCATTTGCAGCGATCTCAAAAAATTGTTGGCCCTAATTTTGTTTTGTGGGTTAATTTCTTGATAGATTTTTTCAAGTTAACTTCCTTCTGCATTTCCTGATTGAAGGTTTCCTTGTTTCACCTGTTGGCGGCAAAAATGTGTCATCGATACAAACATTTCTATTGGTCGAAGAACAGTGTATATCATATCTCCCATTTTGCTGAAAATATAAGATATATGCTATTTGTCTCTTAATAATTACAGCCAATATTCTGTTGCAAAAAATGTGCAGGGACTGGTCCAGCTGTAGAAAATGGAAACGAACTGGATAATTCCGGGGAAAACAGTGAGAAGAGTAGAGACCTTGAGAAACAGGAAGAGGAAGTGAATCTACTGAAACAAAAAGATCAGCCTCAGAAGACTAAAGAGGGAATGTTCAAACGTGGGATAGAAAACAATTACAAAGAATCTGCTGTTGAAGTAGCAAATAGTGAGTATAATATGGTTTATAAAAATATCAAATGATTCTCAGAATAATGAAACCCTGAGATGAGTATTTCCTTTTACACCTTTTGGACCCAAACATCTCCAAGCTGGAAATCTCTTAGAACTTAATTACTCTTTAATAAAAATACTACGAACTGCTTTCAGGAAAAGCATAAATGGGGAGACGTACGAATCGTTATGATACGTAGAAAGCTTGCGAGTTATAAATTTCAATCAAAATTTAACGTGCTTTATGAGAAAATTATTTTACAGAAATTTTCTTTTTGGTGGTGATTCATTTCGAGAGTGAATTTCATGCGGAAATATTGAGGATACTTACCTGCAAAGTCGGTGTTTCATTTGTGCTCTGCACAATGACAATTGAGGAGTTAAAGACCAGAGAAATGGCATTTTCGTATGATCTCAACCATTGCATGGTGTAACCCAATCAAAAAGTGATAAGAAACATCAAAAAAAAATACTGAGTTCATTTGAAAATTACTTCAATTCCATTTACAGTGATTTGTTGATTTTCATTTGAGTGAAAGATCGTGATTAGTAAGTGAAACGCTAAGGACTTTGAAAGTATCGTTTTTTTTTTCGTCTTGCATATATATGTACCCGAAATTAATAATATTTGAATAACTCACCCTCAAATGTGTATATTCACCTGTAAGGTAATATAGTGTTCTGGAGCTGATGAAAACATCTGAAAATTTAGTTCCAGACAGCAATAAAATAAATATCGAAAGTTTTTAGAAACCCTTCAAAATTGAATATATTCGAAACAAATGTATAAGAGCAAAATCGTTACCAAATATCAGTGAAAAACTTTCAGGAGTTTGGGAAAGATCGAAAGATCAGGTTATTTAGTATCAAATGAATTTTATAATAAGACACAAGAAGAACATCACTGTGCTTGAACTGGCTAGGTCTAGACTGAGCTAAGTTATTTATCTTCGCGGACAACAAGGCTTACACAATAATTTTCACTGCATAAGCTAAAAGGGGAAATCGTGAAACATTCCATATTTTCATCAGAAGTAACAAATTTGAACTCACCTATACATTGAAAGTGAGTGAGAAATAATTTCATCGGAATAATATATTATTTTCTATAAACAATTATCCTTCCCGTGAAATCCAATGATCACTTAACCTCTAATCGTCAAAAATGAATGGAAAGAACAACACTTTTTCTGCTACTATTCGATATTCATCAAGATGTCAGAAAATAAGATGTTCCGCAAATGAAATTATTATGTTACAAAAAAACGTTGCAAAATCTGATCAAGAATTTGGTTACGACCATTTGGAAGAACTCAAATATTCAGGTCTTGAAAGTAATCAATCATGTAGACACCATGTAGTGCTTCTTAGAATGTTTCAGATATTATCTGTAAATGCCCTCCAACATTAGTATAAAAGCATTCATTGCCATATGGATGCAAGAAAAGTAAAAAAAAATTTTACGGTGGTAATTTGTGGATTTGCATTTGGGTGAAATATTGTAAGTTACATTTTCAGTAACACCCCTGGGATTCAAAAAATGTCATTGTATTTTTGCATCGTTCTTACATCTTTATGACAATGAATGTTTTCCTTTTTGCTGTTGAGTTCATTCACAGATAAATAATATGTGAAACATATAAACACTGCGCTGTTTAAAGGTTGTTTCATCACTTTGAAGTCGTAAGGTTCGAGTTTTTTCCAATGTCCGTTACCGAATATAAGACTATATTTTGGAATAATTTTTTGTAATCTGATAGTTTCATTTGCGAAATATCTCATTTATTGACCTTGTACATCTTAGTTACTCTGGAATTGTTGTAGAAAATGTTTTATTCCATCTGTTGTTGACAGTTAAGAGTCTAATGGTCATTGGTTTTCGCACATTAAAATCATAATTTCTGGAAAATAATATACAGGGTTTATTGAATATTCGGCAAAAAGTCAAACAACTATTCTAAAGATATTTTGTTCTTTGAAGATTTTTGATATGGCGCTTTGTTTCGATACGGGTCGAAAACGAATTTCGACAAAAACAATTTTGGTAATTTTGAAATTATTAACGTAGCCGAAATAAAAGTATCGCGTACTACACTAGACCTACCAAGTAATAAAAAATCTAACAATTCCATTGGTACCTATCAACAACATTCCGATAACTACAAATGGCTTCAGACATTCAATTTGAATAGTATGTCTCGTAAATTACCATTTTTATGTGTCGACTAGGTTGAAACTGATTGACTTCGTTTATTTGACGTGCATTGACGTGAAGTTCTCTATCATGAATGGCTATAGTAATACAGAGATGGCTGATATGCATTTCATTCATTGACTTGCTGATGGCAATTGATTGGAAGCTGGGCGGTTGTACAGTGAACGATTTCCTAATCGTAATGTGCCTAATAGAAAAACCTTTCAAAGTATACATCAACGACTTCGTGAAACAAGCATTGAAGCGAAATGGAGGACCAGGAAGGCCAATGACAGTAAGAACGGTAGAAGTAGAAGAGAATGTGCTGGCCATGATGGAAGAAAATCCAGGTACATCTACTCGAAAAATGGAAAATACTTTAAATATAAGTAACAGGATAATTTGGAACATTTCAACAAGAACAACGGTTTTTGTAACAAATTGTTATTGTCAAAACTCTCCGATTAACGAGGCCTTACCTTTTAACGTGTGATTACCCAGCACGGTGGCCCAGTGGGGAATCGAACCTCGGTCTTCCGCTTGAAATGCGAATGTGCTAATCTCTACACTACAGAGGCCACAAAGATAAAGATACATATATTTTATATAAATGGTTAGAACATGAAGCTGGCAGAGGAACCCAAGAAGTTGAACTGAACTTAATTTTTGGTCAGATTCATGTGGTGGCCAGAACAGAAGTATAAAGCTTGTTTTAATGTTGGAGAAGATTCAATTAAAATTTTTATTATCTGGTCATTTATTTTTACCAAACGATTCACATTTTGGTGATGTAGAATGAGCATTAAAAAGCCATCAAAGCCAGATCAAGATTATATTGATATCATGAAGACATGCAGGAACAGAAATAAATCCATAGTGCATAAAATGACAAGTGAAGAGATGGTTTCAGTAATACATTTACAAAAAGCAATAACAAACAGAAAAGTTGATATTGATAAAGAAGCAATAAGTTGATTAAAAACTCACGAAATACTTCTGAAGAAAAATCAGCCGATGGTTTTGTTTATGAAAAGTCTTACAACAGACGAAGCTTACACCCAAGTGAACATAGAGAAAAAAGCAAAAGGTCGCAAACCTATAGAAAAAAAAGTAAAGCTTTCGTTACTGTGGCCAGATGGCAAACTTTTATCCACAGAAAAAATTGAAGATTTGAAAGATATCAATAAGGTAATTCCTAAGGATGCTGAAACTTTTTACGACTTTCTGAAATCAAATCCAGGGCAAGAATTTGAAGACGATGTAGAAGGACTCGGAAACAACATCGATTTCGAAATTAATGACAGTTTCCTAGAAGATTAGTCATTTTAATTGTAATAAAAGAAAATTTTGGCTAATTTCTTATACATGGTTCATTTTCGTTTAATTTCGAGTGTTGTGGATCCTAGTCTGAACCGCTTCTGATGATTGTGTCAAATTTGTCAGTTTTTTTTCATGAAAACAAATATTCAAGTTTACCTTTGTTTTTGATCAACTCAATTTGAATAAATACTTGGATATTGTTTGCAAACCATTTTTTTCCTTGTCTTGAACTTGAAACTTGATTATCTCAGAAATTGTTTTACTGAGGATTAGACAATTTTTGCATAACAGTGTCCAATTAATTTTCTGAAACAATTTGCACCTCCTGTGCAGCACCAAGGCTTATAGTTCCAGTTGAATAGTAGAAATACGGGTGGTGCGACTCGCGCACACGTTGCCAAATTTCTCCGTAAGAAATCCCTCTATCTCTCCTACTTATTCTTTTATTATTTAACAATCATTTTCGAATTGAAGATTTTAATAGAAACCTTTGGTAATTTTTGAAATTGAGGTCCAGAATGTTTGTTGAACCTATTATTTGAAAAATTCAGAAAGGATCCATGCTGGAAAATAGCGGAGAATAATTTTAAAATCTTCCATGAATGATCAAAAATGTTTAAAAAAAGGATATGTATATGAAGAATTGAACAAGTTTTTTTTCAAATATCTTGATTGTTATTGATGAACGTTACATTGATAAGATTTGTCTATCTTTCATTTTCAGTGCCTGAAAAATTTTTATCAGATTTTCTTAATTTAATTTTTCGAAACTCAAAACAATTAACTATGAAAACTTATTTCTTCATATCTGATGGTTCATTAAATGAACGAATTGAAATAGAAATGCTTTTTCAGAATGCAAGAAAACAGTGAAAATAATGATTGAATTGAAGTTCCCTAAAATTGATATTCACAAGGAGAAACGAATGCATAAATGATGAGTGCATTGTTATGCACGATTTTATTAATTGAACTCTCATCAAATCATCATTTTCAAAAAAATTCAAGTAATTCTCATGAATTATATATTAATAACAATTTTTCAACAATGAGAATGAAAAATTTAAAAACGTTATTTTTCTTATAAAAACACAAACCAATCGGAATATTTGAAAAAAATGGTCAATGCTTCATTCATGAATTGAATTCTACAACATTTTTTATTTTTTATTAAGGAGTGAAGGAAAAAGTTTAAGATTTCAGTTGTCAAAATCATCAAGGTTTCAACACACTTTCGAATAGGGTGAAAATTGTTAAATAATGACAGCATGCTTGATCGGAAACTTGCGAGGAAAAAATTTACCGATAAAAAATTAATGTTCATTCAACTACCCAGTAAGTCAGTAGTTTTTTCACTATGTAATATTCATATTTGATGAGTTGAATTTTTCTTGTTGAATTTTTCAAACAGGCATCGCACGCTATCCAAAACACCTGTTTTCACGCGTATTTTCTCGCTTGAGGTGAGAATAGTAAAAAAAAATTCTGCTCTTCGAACATCAGTTCCAAATTTTGAAGTTCTGTAATAGCTTCTGGGATATTCTATTATTCATAACTTCGAAACTATCTCTTAGCGCATTCTGGCTCAAGTCGTAAATCATTCTGTGTAGAATTACGATTCAACTGATACGTCAATCATAATTATCAATAAAAACTGAATGAATTTATGAGAAATGACATTAGATTTTAATGTACAGTGAACTTTCTGCGCCCAATATTGTCCGGAAATACGAAAAATATTGTGGTCGATTCGTAAATAAGACTTCAGTAACAAACAGTCAACTCAGCTTGATCTACTTCTTTGAATCAAATTTTTGTAGTTATTAAACACTATCCTTACTATTGGATAGAAACTCACATTTCGTGAGAATAATGTTATTCTAGAATGAAATACTCTTTCGAATCATTGATAGATTTATTTGATTACAGGCCAATTCAAATTAAATAAAGAAGAAGAAGAAAACCCTCTCCTGAAAAAGATCGCCAAATCCTTGGGCTTGGAACTTCTCAAAGACGGTTATTTCGTCTTCATAGTCATCGGTTTAGGATTCATCTACGTTTCTTCAATAACATATAATGCCTTTTATCCCATGTTTCTTCAAGACGAAGCCGAGCTACCGATGTTCAGGACAACGTCTTGTATGACAGCTTTGTCTGCGGCTGATGTTGCCGGAAGATTTACTATACCAGAGATCGGCAGAAGATTGAACTTGAGCAACAAAAGCACTTTTATGCTGGGATGTGTTTTGTTGTGTATTACTAGAAGTTGTGAGTAGATATATCTATTATTCCTTCATTTGAATCACCTTCCACATGAGCTCACTGGGCCTTGAATTAGGTATATATACAGTGTCACCATCAAAGTATATAATTTAAGAAAATTGTGATCCAAACCAGTATGGACATTTGTCATCGAATGCTATGACATCAACTATTTATTCAATGGAAAGAAAAAATGAAAGACTGGAAAAAAATTGAAAAAATTGTACTCTCAAAAATTCGTGAAAATAAACCCCATCAAAGTATACCATAAAATGACGGATCAGTGGCACTGAGTAGCATGTAGAACCTTCTCTCTCTATGCATATTTGTCCCATATATTAACATTTAATGAATTATTACATTATTCAGCACCAATCACAATGTCGTTGCACAAGTTCATATCTTCAGAATGCAATTAACAAATGACAACATACGTTTTCAATTGATAGAATATTTGATGTGGCAATAAACCACAGAACAGGTAACTTTAAAAATATTTTTACTAAACGAAATGTTGACATCTTCAGACGAGTCTTGAGTTCATGCTCCCAAAAATCACTTTGTGTTAATCTTCTACAATAGAAATAACCGATATCAGGAACTGCGTGATATTTTTGGAGAAAACAACGACCCTTTCAGCTAGTTTTGATTCCGTCTCGATTCCGTCCACTATCACGATTCTGTTCACTCCCAAGCAAAGGTGAATTTTCCCAAAATTTTCAAATGCATTCGGGGGTTGAGCAAGATGTTTCAGAACCTAAAAAATTGCGTTTTCAGCAGTTTGAATTAAAAATTTTCATCTTATGATTCAGTGGAACATTATTTTCAAGAATTCCAATTTGTTAACGAGTTGGTGCACTACGAAGTTGGAGATTCACTCCTAAAAAAAGATTCGAGTTGTTAATGGTTAGCCTTGGGTGATTTGTGGTAGTTATAAGGGTCCATTTCGATTCGTCACGCTACCTCAGTGTGTGGAGTTGTTATCAATGTATTGTGTGATTGGCGAATCGAATACCTTTCTGGGATCTGAGGAACGGAGACACAGAGCTTCGTGGGACATCAGCTGTGGGGGTTAGGGGAATAGAGAGAGGGATACCGACTTTGTCGTGGATTTGCTGATTAGAGAGGTAGAATCAGCAAGATGAATCAGGATGGGTAGTTTTTGTTGATAAACTTGGAGATTTTGGTGTGTATTTTGATAAAGACATTATGGGAAGAGTGCTCGAGTTGAAAACCATGTTGGTATATTGGTATTATGTTATTATAGGAGAATAATTTGTTAAGTCTGTTCGTACTAAGTAGTCTCTCAAGCAGTTTAGCTAAAGATGGATCTGTAGGCTCCGATTTTGTGTGAGTTAGGGATGATTATGGTATTTGGCAGTTGACTGTTTCTAGGTGGTAGGAAAGTAGGTATGCGTCAATAGGTAGTTCGAGTGTTTTCCCAAATTCCTTACGAGAGGCTCTTGCTTTTTCTGTTGGTTCGGAAACATGACCGTGAATAATTGAGTTACTGTTTATTTTTTGTTTTTGTTTTGTCGAGACCTTGAACTTTTCTGTGTCAATTGGTTCATAAGGAGATGTGTACGTGCGTTATGTCTGTTTCATTCCTTTTTTATACAGGTCCTTAGTGCGTATTCAAGTTCTGTATGATTTACGTATGTTGCGAAGTAATTTTATATAAGGTGTAAGTAGAGGTTGATCTAGTCTTGTTGTTGTTATTGGGACAGCCGCCTCATCCGCTTCATTGATGAGTCTTTGTATTTTGTTTTTTTATATGTCAATTTGTCCGGGGGTATTTGGAAACGACATGTCAATGAGTGGAAGGTTTTGTTTGATTAGGTTTTTGGAATCAGTAGATGTTATGTTCTGATATGGAATTAGAATGACGACAACTATTGGGGTTGAAATTTGTATCACCAAATTGTGTGTGCCCAGTGTTGAAATCTCCTATCAGGAAGGTTCCATGAAGTGTTGAAGTGTGATCGATTATTTATCGAGAAAAAATTTTGTGTAGACGGTAATAAAAGAGTATAGGTTCTGGGTCGGAATTATTGGTCCCTGAGAAATAATATATTCCCTGGAGATTCTAAAGGAGGTTGTGGGTTCTGTGAATAAGGTTATACTTTTGAGTATTGCTTTGCTGCAGGAGAGGTCGTTTTCAGAACGGAAAATAGTATTTTTGCCAAAGGAGTTGGTACGGTTTCTGGTTAGGGTGTCGGTTATGCAAAGGATGTGTATGTTGTGAGTTGTAAGAATGAAGCAACGATTTGGTATTATACCGTTTTCGGAAAAGCTCTTGGGCGTTTGCAGGTTTCACTAGAAGTTCGGCCAATAATTGCCGTCGTTATTTCAGTTGATGTATAAAAAATTTTACTACAGCTGGTTGGGCATATAGGGTGTGGTCGAATATAAGTTGATACAGTTGAGATGAATTGTTGTTTGTAGTACAATAAATGCATGAATTTTTTTGTTCGAAGTGGTGGTGGCAGAGGGTACATTTGAGGATGGTCACCTTTGCAATTAGACCAATGTCAGGTTTATATTTTTGCACATTTACTGAGAGGGTGCACCTCTCCGCAGCGGGTGAATTTGGCAGAATGAGTTAAATGGGTTGCGGTGCTACAAGTGCTGCCATGTTTAGGACTGATGTTCAATGCCCTATATTTGTGAGTAATACCATGAGGTATTATTTTTTGTCCATGGTGATGATATGGAGGATGATTCAAAAAATGTTTTTATGGAAAAGACTTTCAGATTTTTGAAGGCAGAATATTGTCGTTCTCGAGCGATTTATTCTCAGTGATGTCCAAGTGGATACCTCTGATGGAGGAAGTTGATTATTGGATTTCCAATTCGCTCCCGAATTTTGAAGGCTACTGGCAGTTTCGTTGAAATGGAATATCTTCAATGGAATACCTCCATTAAAGTCAACTTTGAATTCAAAAATTTGGCTTCTGATAATTTCTTGAGTGTTTAGGTGACTATAGAGAGCTTTTCGGTCTGCTAGTGTATCAGAGATTTGCTAGTGTATCAGATATTTTCTGATATTGAGGAGTTCATGGCAGCTGTTTGGGATTTGAGTATCGATAGATGAATTTGAGCTCGCCGTGAAGTCCCGACGGGCGATATGTAACTATAAGGTGATGGGGTGTTGAAGTAGAAGGGGATGAGGTCGTGAAGTTTTCAGCATTCTGCATTTAGCGGATGTTAGTCATGCTTGTTTTTGAGCACGAAAAGTGAGGAACGAAAACGATCTGGTTATTTATTTTTCTGTATCGATGGCTCAAGTGGTTCAATTTTTGAAATCTGGTTCCACCACTGGTACCAGTATCGAAAAAGTCTGTTTTGATAAAAAAGAGCTTTTTAAATGGTCACTAGTTACTTACTTTCGTACTGGCATAACTGTATAAATAGATGACTGAGACTAGAATGCTAACTGACTCGTAAATGATTCTAATTTTGGACGTTTGAAGAGTTTTTCCTAGTCTAGAGTACAAATTCTATCAAAATTCCACCAGCAATACACTTATGAACAGAGACTAATCAGTGTGGATAAGTGTCGACCAATTAGGCGTGTGCATACTCAAGGACACCTCACCTTCACCATCCCTACTAGTATAAATATAAGTCAACACGCAGCTCCTGAGATCTCGAAATGATGCCTTCGTTTTTGCAGTCAATGCATACACTACTAAAATTATTTTTTGCAGTAGCAGACGAAACATTTGAGGACACTACAGGTTCTTTCTGAACACGGCCTATCAGCCTGAATTTCTTCTCTCTAATTAATTATGAACCCTGTCGTGAAAGTTCCCGCTCTTATATTGAGCGGTATTTTATCAACATTGCATCTAACAATTCTTAATAGTATTGTATACTTCCTGAATATAAGGGTCTGTCGATAATATGAAGGTTCAATTGTGTATTAGTAAAGCGTCAATATTCCTATTCTGTTCATAAATCAATATGTTTGTTTCAGGTCTGGTGGAACTGGAACAATTTGAATATATATTTGCAGTCTCTTTCGTAGTGGGTTATTTTCGAGCTATAGCAGTCGTGAATCAGAATCTTGTGATATCGGAATATATCAGCAAAGACAAATTACCATCCGCTGTTGGTCTCAATATGGTGATAAAAGCATTACTTACTGGAACCGTCGGTCAATCTTTAGGTAAGTAAAAACGAATTAAGCTGATGAATGTACCAGACACAGATCATTAACTCCATCTATATGATCTGAACCAGCTGTGGGGGTTCCAAATTGTTTGGTAAGGAATCAGATTGAAAAGTTAGTCTAGAAGAAACATATAGAGTTTTGGAAAAACAAACCCGGGAATACACACGGGACTTGCATAAAACAATACTGTACTGAACATTCCCAAAAGATGTTTGAAATGAGTGTCATGAAAAATGATAGAGAAAAGTAACAAGCACATAAGGCTTTGGTGTTGTCCGTAGACTTGGAAGAGAAGCACTAGTCAGACGACTTCCAAGTAGTAAACAAAAAAATTGAGCTTCACCTCAGCTGTCGAAAGACCTTATTATACAAATGTCACAGATCTTCGGATCAAAGCATTCTAGAAACCAGAATATCTTGGTCTGCTGCTCTCTATTCCTCCAATGCATCAGACTATGTTTGGCACTGATTAAACTTCGATATTATGCAATAGCGTCTTTCTTCTTCGTTACAACTTTCTCAAAAAATGTTCCTCACACTTTCAATGTCTACTGAGACTACTTAGTCATCTAGGGTCTCCTCTTGCCTACCTTTATTATTACCACTCGTAAGTAAGGTCGATAACATCTTCTCATATGAAGACGCTATCTATGGGATCGACAGAGAAATTAATCCTTGAATATCAAAGATGAACAAGGCTCCCAAACGCAATCAGTTTCAATGTCAAGCTTACACATCAAGCGCCTATAATATTTTCTCTGTCTTGCACAGCAGCTTTGACTGTAAGTGCGGATGACAAAGGACGAATCTGATTCGATGTCGATGCTTGGCTCTACAATCGACTTGAGAAGCCTTCCTATCTTTGATATTCGTGTGTTGAATTCTCTGTCGATCCCATAGATGGCGTATTCGTGAGAGAACATGTCATCGACCTAACTTAATCAGGCTGGTTCATTAAGGATACACTGGTCAAGTAATGAATTTGCTGGTCGTGGTTTTGTTATACTTTTGTCATAGTGGAATTCAAAATGAATTTTTTAGTGAGATTTGATGTCGATTTTTATTCATATTGGCCAGTTATGCTCTGACAGACGGGTCTTTTTGTCAAAACCTGGAATTTCTTTTGTGTTTTGGACGCGGAAACCCTCTTTGAAAAAAACTTATATAAATAAGGTAATGAAGCAGTTGAGTTCACAATGAACTCTTTGAAAATATTTGTACATCATTCACAGCAGTTTCTTTCAGATTCAAACTGGAATAACTCAATTGAAACAACTTTTTTCTAAAAAATTCATTGTTTCACGTACTGTCATCATCACTAGAGCAGAATTGTTCCTTTTGGTAGAGATGGAAATGTAGAAGGCAAAAAAGTTCATTTTCCTATGAATCGATCTCCTTAAAAGTATTTTCATATCAACGTAAACATTTTTGTTGTCAATGAAAGTGTGACAAACTTGATGGGTTGATGTACGATGGGAATTATTCAAAGACATCACGGACCCCTCAAGAACGTTGGCCTTGATGAGAAACAGGAAATACCTATGGCCACTGACTCTCCTTGCTGATTGTTTCTTGGGGTGTTCAAGCATTCCAAATGACTAAAGTGCTATTGATAATTAATTTTAGATATATTCCATATTTTGACCGGGTCTTGCGGGTCTGGAGATAAATACACCCTTGCATTATGTTGAACAATGAATTCTAAATTTTAGCAAGTAGGGTGGTTCTGTGGTTCATCAACCTTACTGATAATCACGAAACTGAAAAAGGGTCTGTTTTCGAACGATGCCAATGCAGGTTTTACAGGAAATGTTGACTAATGCTTGAGATTAGTAGCTAAGATATAAACTACCAATGTCAAATATAACTTGCTTTTTCATTATAACTCCGAATTCGAAACGACCATCCTTTTCATTTTTATGCTCTTTCATTTTCGTTAAAATTTCGACTCTTCATTCTATATCAGTTCACATAATCTTCGGAATGAAACAACAATGAAAGTAAAGGGGAACGCAAAATCAAAATACTTGCCAAAATTATTGATTTTGTCAATTGTCAGTATTATTTTTGCAATTTCTTTGGTACGAGTCAATCCGGTTATTCTATCAGTTGGACAAAAAATAACAACACTATTGAAACATTCATTTTCTTTTCATCATCATCAGCATTTTCATCAATTTAAAAAATATGTTATACTATCAAAGATACGTATAAAGTTTTGATTTGATACATTGAATTGATTTTCTTTGGCTATAGAAATCATTTTGTATGTTTTTCGGGTAAAAGAATTTGAATGATGGGATTTTTTCATCAACCCTACGAGCAATCCCCAAGAGTCTTCGAAATACTTGTACAGATGACTATACTATAATGCCAAAATGGATGGCACTAAATTCTCAGAAATGACTGACGTTTCCGTCTTAATATGTCTCTTGCAGTGGCGTACAGAAATTTTACTGAACAGATGAGGAAAAATAATAATAAAATATAGAGTCACAACCTTAACAACAATGTTTTCGTTTTAATGCAAAAAAATTGCTGAGAATTTAGTGCCTACTATTATGAAATTGTTGTATAGGAGAGGTTTTCATTTTCAACTCAGTCGAATATTAACAGATAAAGAGCGGGGAGACCTATCTCTTCTTTAAGCAATGTTTGTCCACCAACTTCTCCATAAAAGGACGTGAATCTCATATTATTATGTTTTGCAGGTTTACTGAAAGATCAATTCAGTTACAGATTTTCCATACATATTTTGGACATTACAGTTGCTATTGTTATGGTAATGTGGCTGACGGACGCACTCATTCGATACATGAGAACATCGAAAAAACAAAATGTGTCAGCAGATAAGATAGATAAAGAAATAATATAGACTCATGATAAATACATTTGTATTGAAATATGATAGATATTGGAGTATTATCACTCAAGTAGAAGTGGAGAACATTGGCAGGTGTGGACCACATAGATATTAAATGTTATCTTCATATTATATGGAAAACTTAACTATTCATAAGAAAATTAGTATATTCTTCATCATATATTGCCATTGCATGGAAATATTTCATACTTATTGTATTTCAACAGCGATTGATTAACGCTTTGTTTGTGTAATGAAAAATGAATATATTTTTAATAATTTAGATATGACTTTCGTAGTGTTCAGTATTTGATATTCAATTGTGATATAGTAGAATTGAGTTTTTTGTTTTATAATTTATATATATCGTGAATTGTTTCAAATTCTATTGATGGATCAAAGTAGGCATGCAAGGTACATTAGCATACAGCATGATGCAGATATATATGTAGAATGTGATTTTGTGTATATTTGTACTTTAGATGTATATAAAGAGTTTGAAGTTGCGGAATTAAGTTTTTATCTCCTTCTCTTAACATTCATTTGGTTGGCATAAGGAAATAAATGAATGAATGCGTTTTTCAGACTTATAGAAAATATGGAGTAAACCTGAACAAGGAACTTTTTTAATAACAAAGTTTGATATACTGATATCGAATGTTTTAAAAATTTTCCCACGACTCACCTTTTCTGTGTAACTACCTGCCATCGGAAAGTTATTAAAGATTTGGAGACTATTCAAAGATGAATATGAAACTAAAGTCATATGTCAATACTCGGGTAATATCAGTGACATTGTAACCCCCCAAAGTTTGAAAATACATATTAAATATTTCAATATTTTGGGGTGCCAACACTGGTTGCTGATAGGCTGCTCAGTTTGATACGGGAGGGTGTGAGTAAGTTCAACACAGGCTTGATTAATAGCTATTACAGATTAACTTACTATTAATCATTAAACCAGGAGTTTTCTTGACTAATTCAAGTAGTTGGGCGCCAGGTTGCAAAAGGCAAAACCAAAGAGAAAGATATAACTTGTACTTAGCTTGGGTAAGAAGGCAAAATAAATATGGAAAACAATTAAAAACTTTATTTCCCTTGTACAAATGGTATGGAAATGATATGTATACAAAATTAAGGAGTATATTTACACTTCTGATTCGTTCTTGCGGTTGGAAGGAGTACCTGGAGAGGCTGGTCCAGAAGGTGGCCCTCAACAGGCTGTAGAGACTTGTTACTCTTGAGTCAGGTGGATTTAGAGCTCACGTAGGAATGCCTCGGTTCTCAAATGCAGCAAGTAACCATCCACTCGACTCAAGATGGATTTAGAGCTCACGTGGGAATGTCTCTGGACGTTGGTTAGCTAAGGAACCTCCTTCACCCAGTACACGGTTTCTCAAGTCATGCGAAACAATGAAACGAATCAGATACAATGCTTAAAATCTCTATTCTGAATTTTAAGATGGAAATTATTTACATACAAGGTTATGAAGCTTCAAAATTAGGTGAAATAAAGGAAATAACAGTTTATATTATTTAAACACTAAACTGAAAATTATAGAGAACAAATTGACTATGTATATATAAACTAAATTAGATATCAATAGGTAACCATCTTTGATAGCTTGTCAATATGCTTTAAAGGTATTGCGAAAAATATATATTTATAGATTTTAATCAAGGAAGTATGGCAAATCCTTCAACAAAAAGAATGCCAGATAAGTAATGAGTTAAACGTGCATACACCCAGAAAGAATGCTAACTGGTTGACCTTGGAGGGATTGAGTTTATAAGATCAATCTCAAACAATATTGACAAAAAATTGAATTTGATGAGTGCAATACCTTGCTAACCAATCAGGCCAGAGAAACAAATTCTCTCAAGTTTGCATTTATTTCTCAAAGAGACATTAATTTGACCAGATAGAAAATAAATGATTACCTGAGGAATTGTCCTGGAAAAGTACTGCCTGAATGTCTCTAAGTAATCACTGCTCAACTTCAATTCTCCTGTATTTTCCTTCCAAAACTCCTAATAAGAATAATGACCTCACTGCAGTAACATGTAACTCACAGTTATCTGAAATTTTACTCAGCGTAAATAATGTTTTCATTAATGACGCAAATACCTTGAGGCGAATAACGAAAATACTCCAAGGAACACGTGATTCCGTCAATTATGAATATTTATACCTCGATGACTGAAATAAGCCAGCATAAAATCACTTGAAAGTTATAACCTCCAATCACATGCAGCGTAATTGTCACAAATCAAGTAAATAAACGATTTTTATTACTGAATAGCAAAATTCAGGTGAGGTAAAAAATATACACAAACCACTCTCATCAAATTAACTATTAATAGATATTCAGAAAAAGGAACAAAAGGTCAACGTACCAGGTACCAACCTTCCTAGCCAAGCACTCGAAACCAAGAGAGGGTTTCGTCGAAAACCGAACTGATTCGGTTTCTCCGTTTGTCAGACATCGGCAGAAGTGACTATAATACCGGTTACCGAGTAAATGATGGTCGAAATTGTGGAGATTAAACTATTGGTGTTATAGATAACCTTATGAATATATGAATGTAACGAAATATTCGTTACAACATATCTAGTGAACGACACTGATTGTCATGAATTGGAATGTAATTCAATTTATAATGATAATAATAATAATAATAATATTGTTTATGCATCAATTTCAGAATACAGATCTGACAATTCCTTAAAAATCAGTTGATTTGTAAGTTGGGAATGGGGTGAAAACAGAGTGAAAGAACATGACATTAAAAAGTGAAAAAAGCTAATAACATACGGTAGAGTTTAAATTGAAAGGGTATAATTTTAGGAGAAATTAATTTTTGGGAAAGAGAGGTTTTGGCTTTCTACTTCTCCATCTTGATATGAAAATGTGGGAATCTTCCAAAGAAAGGACGGAAGCAATCAATTTCACAAATTTACCCTATATAAATATGTGCAGATCATGTAAATTTATACATTTATACAACCCTATTACATACAAGCTCGAAGATATGCAATCTTACTTCTTCAACGGGGCTTTCTACGAATAATAATTACAAAAAAAAATTGTTTCTATCTTATCGAAGAAGTATTGTAAAGGAAATGACGCAAGAAGTGTGTGAAATGGCTCGGTTTTGACAGCAAATAACAGTTCGATAGAGAGCGCTGATGAAGTTTAGCATCGGAGTTGGGGAGGAGGGGGACAATTCAGCAAGCTACTGACGCCTGCACCGACGTATCAGCCTGCAGTTCATTGTTTTTCAGTCAACCATATCAAGATGAGTAGTCAACAAGACATCGGGTATTCGAGAGGCAGTCGCCCCATATCTTAGGGAAGTACAGTATCTCCCCTATTGAGTAGTACTAGTAGTAGTAATGATAATCATTTGTCAACTGACATGCACTTCGATCACGAGTTAGGCAGAGTGATTGAAAAGTACGAAATGGCTGCAGAAATCAAATAACATCTACTACTTCGAATGAAAATGTACACGATCACAGCAGGGCTATCACCAGCTAAAACGTTTTGCCCATCCATTCTATTTTCGCATTCGAGCAGCAGAGTCAATACCATCAACATGAACGTTTCCGAGTGGTCTTCTCTGTGTGACTTGTCACGACCTAAATCGCCACCTACACTCTTTTCAAAGTGGTGTTATGTGAAATAAGCTGAATTTGACAAAAAAATTCAATCGATAAAAAAAATAGAAAATGGCAAAACACCACTCTGAAAAAAATTTGAGGATTCATAAAAGATGTCAAAGTTTTTTATAAGAGAACAAAAAAAAATATTGAAAATGGAGAAATATTTCATTTTTTCTGAGAATTCAAAAATAAACAGTAATTACCGCTTTGGATATTTTTGATAATTTTTTTCCTAAAGAGTACATCCAAAACCAGAAATTTGGAAGGAAAAACAAAGTTATTATAGGAAAACGAAAAAAATATTAAAAATGGAGGAATTTTGATTTTTTCTAAAACTTCAAAAATAAACAGTGATTACCGCTTAGGATATTTTTGATATATTTTTTTCTAAAAAGTACATCCAAAACCAGAAATTTAGAATGGAAAAAAGTTTTTATAGGAGAACGAAAAAAATATTAAAAATAGAGAAATTTTTCATTTTTTCTAAAAATCTAAAGATAAACAGTGATTACTGCTTTAGATATTTTTGATATATTTTTTCTAAAAAGTACATTCAAAACCAAAAATTCAGATGAAAAACTTCGCGATAAATTAATTTTTCACGAAATTATCGCCACTTCAAAATCGAAGAGCCGTTTTTTTTTCAAAATTCGTAACTTATTTTTGGTCGGATGAAAAAATTTGAACAAATCTTGTAAAGCATCTTTGATGAGAGAAAGAAGATAAAAAAGTTTCAGCTGAATCGAAAGGGGTCGGGGTGAAAAGTGGTCCATTTGTCGTGAAATGCCCCATACTCACTTCACTGGAGAGAAGCCGTAGAATAAAAAATTGCCGCATAGTATTGTTTTATCTTATTGTTTCATCTTATTATAATTAATTCATTCCGATTGGCATTTCTGAAAAAGTTGGCTCTGTGAAAAAGAAAACAAAAATAATACTAAACATCCAATTTAAATAATTCGTGTACGACATGAGTACTTGAGGTATGCTCATTTGGATTTTCCAAACTTTTTCTTACTACAAATAAAATAATTGAACTGATGAAATGTATCAAGTTTTTTATCAGAAAATTGTCTAACTTCATATTTTGCGGAGGAATTTTTTTTATTGTCAAGTTGTAGTCGTCCAAATATCAGTTATTCGATTAATTCAAACTAAAAGGCTATATCTCTATAATATATTGAACTAGTTTTTTATTTAATAAAATTTGTCAATTTCAGTCAGTATTTTTACACAAAAAAATAACTTTTTGGTATTGAATTTGGCAATTTGCAAATTAGTTGCAACAATCATGATTGAATCATCTAATATTATATCAAGATTGAATTGTGTTTCTGCTTACACAATTCAATCATTATTAGTAGGTACACGAAGAAAAAATTATAGCAATTATCAGTGAAGAAAATATATAAGAATAACAAAATTTCGACTGTAATATCGAATCGCTATTGCGATATTCTAAAAATTCATGATTATTAAAGTATACTTTATAAAGCGTTCAGCAATTTTTTCTGTAGTATTTAGCACTTCATATATTTTAATTTCTCTCCAATTTTCGAATTTTTTATTTTGTGTGTGTATAATTTTTTTTTAATTTTGTAAATCGAAATAAAAAATATGAACCAAATCTGCCGCACTTTAAAATTTACCGCCCAAGGCTCTAGCCTATTCACCCTGCTGATAAATCCGCCACCGTTGTTCGTCACTCAAATTCCGAAATTATTTGTTCCGATTGTCCAAATCCGATGACTCCATAGTGCAAATCAAGCCGTCCAAACTCGTGCCCATGAATCGAAAAGAATAGATGAATCTGAACTTGATGTCTGTCTCATCGTCGTTCTACGTGCAAGATATATATTTTTCCTTGTTGATCGCCATAAGAGACACACGTCAACGTTTTGCGATATCTTCGATTATGGAGTGTCCATCGTATTTGCTCCAATTGTGAAATGGGATCAGAACTACAAACGATTTTTGATACCCGTGAAATGATTGTTGTTAGTCACTATACCATAAGTGGTATTACCTTGAAACGATTTCTTGCTCAAACTTAATCTGATGGATAAACATCCGTTTGTATGATGTAACTTATCATTTTTGCTGTCTATTTCATTCGTTCAGCAAACCAATCTGCCGAGTCAAAAACCATGATGGCTATCGAAAAGTGAAATATTATTATCGTACGATTATTTCAGATGAAAACCTGTACTGGAAGCAATATGCTTTTTGGTTTTTATTTTTCTACTCAAGTTGGATTTGCTCAAAGTATCATCAAATGGTTGCAGAATACTGTAAAAATCCGCATACACAGTTAACTGTATAGCTAACGAAGAGAAACTCAACATCCAAACAGTTAAGTGTATGGCTGTTGAGTTTCTCTTCGTTATAATAATATTTCAGACTGAACGCAAAGGAATATTTTACACCTCTGTTCACTTAGTTGTGTTGAAATTTCAACAAGTTTTCGATCCAACAATCATGAAATTCTAAGTCTGGGTCGTAGTCTTGATTGTCATTGTCTACATTCGATGGTAGCTGTTCGTAATGGGCTCATTCAGGCTAATTTAGTTTTTTATTGAAAATTATATATTATAAAAGTAAATCATTGTCCAAGTATCCCACAAAATTTTTCGGTTTATATGTCATCTAACAACTGAGCAAGAGCAATTGAAAATGTGAGATCGCACGCGGTACATCTTGACGTCACACCAGGCAAAGAGCTTCGAGCGGTGGCAACTGGGCTTGTAGTTGGAGATTATTAATCGCTGTCACCGTCGGATTTTGTTTCATTTGCTGGTTTGAAAACACTACTATTGTTTTTAAAACAATTTGAAAGTTAAGTATCATTATGTGTTCATTAGAAGACAGCTTTAGTAGATCTGATTCGGGTAATTTACCTGAAGTCGATATTTTCATGGTGATGGATTATTTCAATATTTCAATAACAGTAGGGACTACATAAACAC
>WOGR01000295.1:0-20988 GCA_015342045.1 Leptinotarsa lineolata | reverse complement strand
AACACACTAGCAGACTGGTTTCGGGCTGTTTGGCCACTCGTCAGTGCAAGGCAGTGTCTATCACCAACCTAAAGTCGATGATTTTCGATAATTAAAAATTTCTTTGAGAGTCATCATTCCTCGAACTAAGCAGAAGCGAACATCCAACAGCATAGCCGCATCTGCCTGTCGATGTACTAACCAAAAAATTAAGTAGTCACATCAAGCCATGGACATATTATCGATGTTGAACATAATCTTGAATTAGTTTCGAATTATTTTTTATTTTTTAGTTTGTTGCTATTAAAGCGTATTTTTCAAATTATTCATTTTATAATTAATAACTATGTCGTTTTGAAAATGATACCAATTTATCTTATCCACATTGCAAACTGAATATTTGATGTGATGGATAAGTTACCTAAACAACTAAGATGTTTTGAAAATAAACGGAAGAATCAATAAGTAACTCTTGTATTGTACATTTGTACATAGTCTCAAAGAAAAAATGAAAAGTTTTGATTGACAAAAATTGTCACACCCAGGACCAATTTGGATACTAATTATCATTTTCAGGGTGGATAACAGACAATTCTTTTTTAATATATATTTTAACTTTCTTTTTGAGACGCTTGTATAAGCTTCACTTGTATGTTTGTTTGATTTTTTGTAACCGACTCCTTTGGACTCGTTTTTGACTAACTTTGAACGGACAGATTCATTTTAAACTTTGTGCACTTATCAAGAATCGGTGACAATGCAATAATTTCATAAGTTCATCTTGATCAGGATCGCCAGGATTAAATAATTTCCTCACGCAGTGTTTGTGTGAGAGCAAGTGAGACAACCTGTGCATGCGTATATATTTTATATTGAAACAAATGGGCTTGAAATAGCAAGCCAAACTAAAAAGTGAAAAATAAATAATAGTTTGAAAAACTAAAAATAAAACACGCTTCAATAGCGACACAAACTAAAACATAAAAAATAATTCGAAACTAATTTAAGATTGTGTTCAACATCGATAATAAGCCCTATGGATTGATGTTACTAATGACTTTTTATAAGTATGGATTCAGAAAAAATCTATTTACAAAAAATAATTTCATTATAAAAATAAGCGTGGGGTGCTAAATATCCATTGTTATAAATACTTGGTTAGGAGCTGTTCGTCAGATTGGCACCTCACGCTCTCTTACAAAAAAATTATATTTTTGTAAAAATTCAGACTTATTAAAAGTTATTGGTTACGTTAAGCCATAAGACTTATTATCGATGTTACAATCTTAAATTAGTTCAGATTTATTTTTAATTTTTTTGTTTGTGTTGCTACTGAAGCGTGTTTTTTTAATTTTCGCACTATTATTTATTGAATTTTATGTATATATTTGTTTATGAATATGTATGTGTATATGTGTAGTACATTTGTTTTTATACTGCAGTAACATATGCGTATGTATGTACAATAAAGCTTGTGTTAATATTTAATTCAGGTACATATTCCTGAACCTATTTTGACTTACTCTTTATTATTGTATTTTTTTCTGTGTTCTTTTTAACAATTGGAATACAATTATTATCATCTTATTACAATTATTCGTTTACCTACTTGAGTGTGATGACTGGGTACTATAGAATTAATAAGCAAAACTTTTTCTTTCCAATATTTCAGTAAATTACAATTAAAGAAGCTTACTTTTGAACATATGCGCATAATTTGAACGCATATGAAATACACGCAAAAATACGTTTCTTATGTCATTTCCCGAAAAAGTTATTCAGTGTTTTTTATTTCTGTTCGCAGCAATCTATTGTTCAAATTTTCTTTCAAGGAAGAAAGTCTATAATGTGTGTAAAATAAAAATATTCATTACAATTTTTCTATATCACCTGATTTTTTTGAATTCCATTGAACTTCTATCACCTTACCGTTCACAGAGCATTTGAGAAAGAGAAAGATAAAGTTTTTACAGAATTTGTAATGAAAAATTGAAAAAAAAACGCCCAATATTCGTTAATTCCATGGTGTTTTATGTTATTTAGATTACGGTGATACTAAATTTCTATTATCATTTTGTTCAAATAAATGATGGTATATTGGTAGAAAACGCATTATTTTGAGATACGAAATTTGACGTTAACAGCAGAGGACGTTAACACCAAATTTCTGTTTATTTGAGGAACCCCAGCTTCGAAAACAATCTCCATACGCCTACATGCTCAGCTAGCTTCTCCAAGCGTTATATTTTCGTTCCATTAGTGAAAGGGTCTCTTAAAATTCAAAAATAACTCATCCACTAGTTTCTGGGCCCAACCAATGAATTTCATTTAGTAGGCTACGAACGTGTGTTTACGTTGTCCCGTATTTATTTGCCAATTAAAACGGAGGTTAATTTCACAGAGTTAGGTAGCGTAAAAAGTTGTCATTCGAATAGGTTTGCACAGTTTGTTGTACGTGAGTTCACGAATGAGTCGATTTACTACAATTTCTTGAGATCCGTAAAGTTTGCGTGATGATTTTGAGAGTGGCAATCGAGGAATAACTTGACAGTGCAATAAAATGATATAATAATCAAACCTGATGTCAATGTTTTGGTTGTTGACAAGTAATCTACAGCAGTTCCAAGTAAGTTATTTTATAACGGTCGATATTTTTCAGCAGTTTATAACGAAATAATACTTTTATACATCATCGGAGGTACTGACAGTAATTTGTAACATAATTTTGTACTCGTAAGGTACATGAATGAGTTTTACGGATGAAGAGCGTGCGGTACTTTGATTTGTTTCCTTCCAAACTATGGACATTATGGAAATGGTAAGGGATACAAGATGATTTTTGATAGTACTGTCATTAATTCATTTCATGGTGATTTCTTTTGATTTTGGAGGATTTCATATTTTCATAATATTCGAAATTTTGTTTCATTTGTTTGCAAAAAAATGGAGTAATCCAAATAGGTGTACATAATAATTATTCATTCTCGAAATTTCTGATGAAACTTTGGAAGATAGAAGAAGGAATAGGAGAAGACAAAAATTAAAACTGTCCGTGATATTTTATTCACTAGTGTTATCCAATGTGTAAATGAGACACACTGTATATTTCTACCTTGATCTATTGAAAACTCTTCCTTGAACTTCAAGGGTTATTATGATCTTCAACTGAAGCTGAAAATAACGGATGAGTTATGCGTCTTCTTCAGTTTTCGTCAAGTTTTCCATGAAATTCAAAATTAAAACTTATTATTAAAGTACATGCTCAACGTATTCGGTTTGTAACTCATCTTGGAAGGTGTTGTGAAACAATCAATTCAATGAAACTTGTCACTTTGACGTTTAATATCTCTCCTAAGTCGTTGACTTTTGTGTCACTTCATTCCTATTATTGAAATGGCTTCTACTCATTTAAAGAATGAGATATGATTGTTCATACATAGTGTGTTGAAAAAATGCCGACCGTTTTCTGGAAACATATACCTATTGTTGTGTTTCCAGGAAGAATAATTCTAGGTCGAAAATATTTTCTAATATTATACGGAAAATTCAGGTCAAATGAAAAAGTTTTTGCCAAGAGTAGGTCAAAGAAAACATTTGTAGTGGACGAAGAAAAGCATATTAATGTGCTAAGAAATTTCGAAGCAAATCGTGAAAATTCCATACAAAATTGCTTGAGAGCCTATAGGCTGGGTTTCGTGCCCTATAAATTAAGACCTACAATGTGCGTGAATGCTGAAAACGCTAATCCTGATTCCCCAAGACTAATTCTATGGAACTGCAAATCTAATTTTACCTATCGGGGCATGTATAACAGAAGAAATCATCATCACTGGAGTAATGAGGAATATTGCTAGTCATGTAGGCACGTTACAGCATAAATGTATGGTGCGGTCTTATTGGGTCGAATAGCGTTGGATCAGCTTTAACACCTGAGCGTTAAAGCTGAGCTGAGCCTAAAATCATATTGAAAGAGTTTTTTGATAATCTGTATTTAACTATTTAGCTTTCACTGCTACCAAAGAACTAGTTCATTAGCCTTTCCGTTCTCCGAACATTACACCCATGGGTTTTGATATATGGGGATTTTTGAAATTGTACCCAAAAATGTATTGAGCGAGGAGAAGATGCATTCCAACATTCAATTTGATATTTTACAATATTTTGAACTTGACGAAAAGTGAAAAAGGACATATTTCCGTTATTTTTGCATTCAGGATAAAATTCATAACATTCTATAATAAGGTAGAGATTGTCGTATTGGGAGAATATTTTGTGTGAAAGTAAAAGTATTATTTTTCGCCATTTTAAAAATATTGGCAAGTGGAATATTGGGGTGTCATTCATATATAGCAAAATTCGTCCTCAGAAAAAAGGATAAATCATGAGTATAAAGGGTGTTTCAAATTCGATCCTCACCATTGGGATCTCGGAGTCTATGAAAGATACGAAGATGGTTAAATTGGGGCAAAGTTGCGCATTTACCTGACTAACAATATTATCAAAAATTCTGAAATTTTGAGTATATCCAGAGATATCCGGAAAAAACCGAAATTTCGGAAAATGGTTTTTATTTTTTTTTGGCTACATAATGGTGTTTTCAGATTTGTTATCAGACATTTCGTCATCCGGCCACCATCATCAACTTTATATTTTCTTATGGACGCTACATTGGATTCTTTCTGTTCTGAATAGAACCAGATGTATCATAAGTTATCATTCTTTTTCGAAAAATTGAAGATATTGGAAAAAATTAATTCTTATCATAACAGGCTTTGACTTTGACGTTTCTAAATTTGACTTTCAATTTGATACACACAATGACATTTTGTTATTGTACAAGTCATTGAATTTTTAGCGAAAAATAGCTTTCACGA
Organism: Leptinotarsa lineolata; assembly: GCA_015342045.1. Taxonomy (NCBI): domain Eukaryota; kingdom Metazoa; phylum Arthropoda; class Insecta; order Coleoptera; family Chrysomelidae; genus Leptinotarsa; species Leptinotarsa lineolata. Next base: position 16,135 of record WOGR01000295.1, on the reverse strand, counting down.
ATGAAAAAAACAGAGATATGGTACATAGAAAAAGTGTTAGGACATCGAAAATATATTTAAAACTTGTATCCCGAAAGACGATAACCACATCGAACTATGTTCAAGTTATTGGATCAAAATCTCACTGAGTTTGGTTCGTTTGAAAAGCCAATGAAAAAATACGGAGACAGAATGAGATAAATTAGACATTGTGTCATTTTCAATGAAAATAGAACTTAAAACAAAAAACAATGAACTGAAATGTAAAGACAAAAGTAAATCACAGCAAATGCTCAAAATGCTGGTCTTGTTCATGATAACACAACTGTGCCCTTCTTCGACTATTATTCACTGCACGATTAAATTCCCTCCTCAATCTTCCGAACTCTCTAACAATGCTGTGTTGAAGGTTTTCAATATTTTGATATTTCCTCTGACCATAAACTCAATTTTTCAGTGTACCCCATAAGAATGTATCCATAATGTATCCATAAGAATGTATCCAGACGAGTATGTTAAAAACAGATGTTATAGTTAGCCAAAAGTAGAACATCCAAATAGTCTTCAAAAATCTACATTAAAAACTGGTGATAGGTTTCTCCATTCAGAATTTCGTCAAATAAATGAGGACCCAAAATTCTATCTTTGTAAATTCCTGCCCACGCGTTGATACTAAATCGCACTTGAGGATGAATTTCTCGGAACTGCCTGGGATTGTTTATGCTCCAAACGTGTTCGTTATTTCGGTTGAATATCCCACAATTCGTAAAAGTGCTTCATCTGTCCAAGTTACATTTTCCAGGAAACCAGGATAATAAGGTCTTCTTATTAGCCAAATACAAAATTCTAATCACCTTTCGGGATCACCTGGATGCAATTTTTTATGTGTGTATTTTGTAACACTTTAAACCGCTTTTTTGAGATATCTCCAAGCACTTGTATGACAAATATTAATTTCGGAGAAAATTTGAGGTGTAGATTTCCCGGGTTCATGTTTATCTGCAAATTATTGATTTTTATTGAAAAGGACACAATGTCTAACTTACCTCATACATACCTCCTTTATCAAATTTTCTTTAGTTTCCTGGTCCATTCTGTCTCAGTATTTTTTCCTCGGCTTTTCAAGTGAATCAAACTCGGTGAGATTTTGATCCAATAACTTGAATATAGTTCGATGATATCTCTTTTTTCTTCATTCGTGAAAGCCATTCTTCGCCAAAAATTTTTAGAAAAAGAGTAACTTATAATACATCATTGAAAAGGTAAAATCTGATTCTATTCAAAAGAGGAAAAATCCAATGTATCGCCCATGAGAAGAAATAAAGGTGATGAAGGTGGCCGGAAAAAATCGGATAGCAAATCTGAAAACACCGTTATGATGTAGCAGGGAAAAAGTGGCAATATAGAAGTACAATTTATTTTCGAATCCTTGAAAAAATAATGCCAGAAAAAAAAAACATTTTTCTAAATTACTGTTTTTCCGGATATCTCCGGATATATTTGTAATTTCAGAACTTTCTCAACGGCATATTGTTAGTCAGGTAAATGCGCAACTGTGCCCCAATTTAACCATCTTCGTATCTCTCATAGATTCCGAGATCCCAATGGTGAGGATGGAATTTGATACACCCTGTATAGAGAATACCAGTGTAATGATGAGTAGAACCTTGTGACACCTGCTTCAATTGGAAAAGTTATGGATATGATTTGGTTCATCTTCACAGAAGAAGTTAGATCAATCAGAGAATACCAGTCACGTGTTTTGGCATGCGTACCCGTCACATTCTCTTGATACATCCTCATTTCCAGACAGTGTCTGCAGTACCGAATTGATCTCCGTGGACGATTCTCAAACGATCAACACGATAGAAAGAGGTGCTATAAAATGTTATATTAAGACCTGAAATACAAAGAGCTCAAACAAATATCATTCTTGAATTTTGCAGTACAGATGAAGATGATTCAAGACAAATATGAATGCACTCTCTTCTATTGATGTAATTGGTTTCATAGAAGGTGATTATGAATATGATGAAGTAGGTTATAGTTCATGGTCTCAAAAATATTTTTAAGCTTGGTAAAATTTACAGAAAAAATCCTTTTTTTCAATTTTATTCGAGAATGTTAAAGTATCCAAGGGATTGTTTTTTTTCAATATATATCTCAACATTTAGTTTGTTTTGGATAGAAATAACTACGTATTAATACTCTAGGAAACGGTACGGTCCTGTCTATGTTTAGCCATTGTCGACCTGATAGAGGAAACGCTATCACAATTCAGCATCCTCATCCTGTATAAATTCGTATTTTCCATCTCATCTTGTTCATCAGTAATTCGTTTCAAACATTGTGTTTCGAAGCCGCAGACTGTTGCTATTTTAATTTATTAAAGTGTGATGGAACATGAATTTAAAAAATGTTCAAATATTTATTAGGATTCAGATTTGCACGTATCGCATTCCTCGTTATATAAAACTGGTGATTTGTGAAATGATTCTGCGAATGTGAAAGGTAAACATTTTGATGAAATTGGTGAGTTCGAAAAAGTTATAAAACTTGTACTTATAATATTGGACCCAGTGGTTAACGAAATAACAGTGCTTCCTGTTCTATGAAGTACTGTGCTTTTGCATCTTCTTTACTTGTGTCAAAAGATTTTGATGGTTATTGAAAATAATGAGATGGCAAGTGGAAGGTTTGTGCATTTTGTAGCCAATATAATCGAGTGGTTGTGTACGGGTATATCTTTGTAACGCTATAACATGAACAATGGTTTTCATCATATGTCATATATGACGTGAGTATCAAACTTTTTATGGTTTTATTTGTATATAAACCGCATACTTTTTGTAGAATACTTTTTTCTTTGCTTCTCTTGAATATCTTCAGTTTTTCAGATTATTCGTTATTTTCAATTATTCTGAGGGACTCCAATACCTTCCTTTTCAAAAGTTTTTATTATTTTTATTGAACTTTTGTGTCAACGAAATAAATAATACAACGTATCTGCTTAACTTTTTGAAAATTAGAGATATATTCAGTAGAATAAAGAAAAATAAATAGAGTCAATGACACAAAAATCTTTCACGTATTTGTCTCAAGGAAATGATTTTTCTGATTTGTGAGTGAAATGACTAATAGGAAAACATTACTGTAATAACTAACAAATTTCATTTATAATTTGTTAATCGTGTTTCCGAAACATATTCTGTTCGTAGACTATAAGTTTACTTTAACAAATAATGTATCAATTTTACATATTTGCTCGACTAATATAACAACCTCAAACTTCAACTTGACAGGCTCAAATATTTTAGTCGCACCTATGTCTATCTCCACTTTCACTGAATTATTATCGATAAGCACATTTGGTCGGACTACAGTAACATGAAGTAACAGATCGCATATTAATCTCTTTCTTTGTTTAATTATTTATCTATAGAGTTTATAACTGTGACTTTGCGGTGTGACCGATTTTACTTCATTTCAAAGTGATGGAAATCGTTTCGAGTTGACTATGAGACGACACTTGAAGCGTCTGCGTGATTTTTCAAGGGTAGGGAATTGGTCAAGAAATTGATCAGGGTGGTTACAAAATCACAAGTAAACCACGATAAAAAAGTTTACAAGTCATGAAGGTGGAATACATATTGTTAACAAGTGAGTAAGATGGATATATAAAAAAATAAGTCTTATAATTATTTTTGGTCTCTGAATCTATATACATGTTGTGTCCACATTACAAGCATCTTGGTGCTTAACCTTATATACACTGTAAGTTATACAATTTTTTGACTAAGTCAAAAATCGAAACTCTGCTCTACTTTGTCAAAAATGTAGAACGCTTCACGATTTTGCGTGTCATCTTTACGCAGGGGTCAATTGTGAAGCGTTTCACATTTTTGGCAAAGTAGAGCATAGTTTTGATTTTGATTTTTGACTGTGACCCCGTTAATCCATTTTACTGTACACTTATAACTGATAATAATAATCTTAAACGAAATTCACCCAAAAGAAGTATGTTCACATTATCGATATTTATTTTGAAATGGTTATATATACACAAAATGAAAGTTCGTCTTAACCTTCAAAGAAAGTCACTACGTGAAACACAACCAACGCAATTGAAACCTTTATCAGTTAAGCATGTCGCATTGATTTGTAAGGCCGCTTGAATTAATGTTCTCGCGCGAGATTGTCTCTAACTCCTAAGATATTAAAATAAATTGAATGGTGTAGATAGTGATGATGATGTGCGTTAACTATCGTATACATTCGATAAAGATCAATGTCATATCCATCTCAATACCACATTGTTTTGAAGATTAAATGGGTATAAGTAAGCTTTCATTAGATGACATATGCCCTCGCACTACCGGCGGGGCTCTGTCCTCAGTGGGAAACTTAAAGCGCCGTCAAGTGTTATTTATCATTTGTCAAGAATCACTTGTCAAATGTTACTTTTTGGGTCACCAGGGTTGTCAGTTCTCAATTGTAAAATCAGGTAGTGCCAACATTTGAATGTCTCTTGTTTTCTATCACTTGTTAGGGCACCAGGGATGCAAATTGTCGTTTGTCAATTCTAGAGGTATTTTGCAAGTTTTAAAACATTCAAGGTCATACGAGTCAGGTCGATTCGAGAGGGTGTGATTGGCGGGAACAGTTGGTGGGTAACAGGTGACCTGTAAAACTAGTGTTAAGAGACAATGGCATAGTTGGCAGGCAAAGTTTTCATGTGACAGGTGACGCAAAAAAGTAGGGTTAATAAATGACAAGCATGAGGTTGGCAAGAAAAGTTTGCTTCAACAATGGCGTATCGAGTCACAGGTGACTACCGGTGAATTCTCGATTTGGGTACTGAGTTTTCAATTTGAGGCGTAATTGGCGGCAGAATTGACAATTGAGTAGTTGAAAAATGTTGGTAAAAATAGGCTGTATTTGACAGATAACATGGCGGGAAAAATACTGTGTGGTTGGCAAGTGAGAGAAGTAGAATGTGTCAGACAGATGACAAGAACGTGGTTGGCGAGGAAAGTGGAGTAAAAAATGTTTGATAGTTTCGAGAGATTTTTGAGAATTTTCTCATCACTGAAGACATTTCAAGGGAGTCCACAGAAAATTTTGAGAAACGTCTGAGGGAATTTTGAAAGAGTTTTGAGATACTTTTGAGAATCTGCTCATTTCTGAAAAAAATTTGAATGAGTCCTCAGATAACTTTTGAAATAACAGTGTATTGTGTGTATGGAAACTCTAATGAAAAGGAGGAGAGGAGAAAAAACCAAGATGACCAGATGCCAAAAAGGTACTAAGTCGTATTTTTGTTAATAATAGTCGGATCATGACATGTTGTACGTCGAATGAAAGGAAAGATTAGGCTGAAATGAGAAAAAACAAAGATGACGGTGAGCTGTATTTTTGGTATTAATAGTCAGATCATGACATTTGACGTGACAAATGGGGAAAGACAATATGCTGAATTAGTGGAAAAAACATCATAGCAAGAAGTCACTGACACCTATTTTCGTTACTAAGAGTTAGATCGTGACGTGTGGCACGTCGGTTGAAAGTGGAGGATATGCTCAAATAAAAAAACCAAACGATACCAGAGACAGTTCTTCTTCCATTATACCAGAATAAAGGTCACTGGCGCAAATTTATGAGCCAAATGTCTTTCCTGAATCATACAAATGAAATTTGTAAACGAGAGCGTGTTTATATTTTCATGCACTCCACTTCGATTTGAAATAGACTACAATAATAGCGTACACCTTTGTTTAACACTGCCAGGGGCAAACTGAGACGACGTAACATCTTTGCTTTGTTGATGGAAGGATGTGGTTGAGGCAGGCCGGTGAGTGATAGGTGATAACAAGATGTCGTCCGGTTGATTTAGGATGCGATCGAAGAAAAAAATGACAAGGGACATATATCAGATATTATAATGGGAAAAGCGGGATGTGGTTGACAGATGATAAGGGAGTGGTTGGCGAAAAAATTGATACAATGAGTATAAGCAAAATGCGAAAAATAAAAACTTGCAGTAGTTTGAATGATCTGAGTTATGTTCATCTTTCAAGGAAGCCCCTTTTGGCATGAGTGTTATTGATTTTAAATGAAGTCAAAGCATCAAAAGAGTTTGTTTTGTGACGAATAGTCCCGCTTCATGCATGTAGCATGTTGAAAATCGAAGAAAATCATCCAATTCGGATACCAGCTGAAATAAATGGAATATTTCAAACTATTGACTGGAGAACATTCTATGCAGAACAAGTAGAAGATGAGTTTCAGATATTTTTCCTGAAATTTCAGGTTATTTCCGATATATTGATAAACATGTTCATAATTTGTAGATAATTTGCTTATTATCAATCCAATTGTTTTACTAGCATTTACTAGCATTCCAAGATTCTGTTATACTTCCAAACGATAGCTGCCTGCGACACCACGTACACAACTTTTTGCCATCTGTCACTTTTCCAATCAGCCACTCTCTTTTCATCTACCAACCACACCTTTGACATTTTTTCCCGGCAACTACTCCCTATATCGGCCGTCCACGACTTGCTGAAATCTGTCACTCGCCAACCACGATTATTCATATCATATTTTCCGCCAAACATCTGTCAACCAGAGTTTACTTTCCTCGTCATCCTCACATCCCAAATCGACCCATCGATGACTTGCTTATCACATATCATCCGCCAACCTCACTTTTTTCATCTGCCGGACACATTCTACTTTTTCCGCGAACACAACAAAGATGCTAAGTCGTCTCAGTTTACTTGTGACTCTGTTAAACAATGTTGTATGTGCACTATAATTGTTGTGTATTTCAAATCGAAGCGAATCGCATGGGTATATGAACAGACCGTCATCCACGGACTTCATCTTTGTTCTAATATGATGGAAGGAGAAATGTTCCTGATATCTTTTGTTTTTCATTTCTCTCAATTCAGAATCTTCTCTTTTTCCATTTGATGTGCCTCATATTAACCGACTTGTGAAACTGAAGATCCAACCTAGTGCCTTTTTGGCACGCAACAATCTGTTATTTTGAAAATTCACTCAGAACTCTCTCAAAATTTTCTCAGAAATGATATAATTCTCAAAATTGGCACAGAACTCTCTTAGAATTCTCTCAGAAATGAAAGAATTCTGTAAATTGGTTCAGAACTCTCTCAAAATTCTATCAGAAGACCTTCACAATTCTCTGAGGAATGGGAACACCCTCTGAATTTCCTGAATACTCACAAAATTCCTTCACTTAATTTTCCCGCCAACTCCGCCCTTGTCATGTATCAGTCACATCCTGATTTTCCGACTCGAGCCTACTCTGAGGAGAGCGAAGGTCAGGCGCTTTGATGAGCCGATGTCTTCAACGTTGTTGAAAAAGATCCCATGCATTGGATTGTCCTTGTGTTGCCGAAGGCGTGGAGCGATCTCTGCGCTTTTACATAGGTTTTTTGCTGGACGGTTTCCAACTTGGTGACAGAGTTGTGATTACTTCGTTCAGTATCAATAACTAAAATTCTAAAATATCTGTTCTCTCATGGTCGCGAGTCTATCATCTGGCAACCACACCCTACTTTTTTCGCTATGTCATATGTCAAGCACACCCTATTCTTCCCGGTATTCGTTAGCCATACCCTACTTTTCACATCATCTGTCATCTACAAACTCAGTACAGACACGCCTCTTGAAGAAGCTATTGGATAGGGAAACACGTGTTGCATGAAGATCTCGCAGCAAAGTGTTTTTTGAACAAACTACAAATTCGTCAATTTTTTCGCCTTCAAATTAAAAACTCATTACTCTAATCGGAACTCTATTTCTTGTCAGCTGTGACCCGTCATTTAATCATATATTGAAAAATTTTGATACCCTGACGCCGCGACCAGCTACAGGTGACGAATGACATTCTGAAGTTGACTCTGATTGATTTCACAAGTGACAGTTGGCAACCCCGACGACAAGTGACAATTACCAAAGGATAAGTGACAGTTGACCAATGGCAGGACCTCATTGCGGCGGAACTCTAGGGGTTTCTCACTGAAGATGGAGCCCCGTTGATAAGGGGACCCAACAGGGTATCAACTGTGGGTATTATTTATATTGGAACAGTAACTCTGATAGAGCTTTGAGAGGGCCAACAGTGGTTTTCCATTGGGGGGCGGAGCACCCACATAGAGCGACCCAATATTCACTAAAATATTTATGAATTTCACACATAAACCTTCCTCTTGACTAACTCCGTTCATTGGTGACAACTGTGTGAAAATCCATTCGGTTGTTTTTGAGTTCATCGCAATTAGGTGGACAGTCGCTGTAGAACACTTTCGTTTCATCAACTCAATGTTACGTAATAAGAATTCTGTTTTACTCAAAAACTGTTTACAACCTTGACCTTGACCTTGAAAATTTAACTTAATCACGATACAGGATACGAAAAAGAACAATAAATACTCATTACTATCATCTAACTCAAATTTTGATTATCTTTATATCCACCATGAAATCAAACTGATGTAATATAACCTTCATAAATAATAACACTTATTGTTACAGCGAATTGGAAATAATTATCAAAATTGCCATATTTATTCGATTGATATATTTATTACTTGATATTGTTCAGAACCATTTTGTAAACAAAATGAATATATTGTTGTTCAAATCAGTGAGTAATAGTGCCAATTGTTTTTGCGCTCCAAGATTAAACAGCAACTAATGTTGATAACACTATGTTCATTGCCGAAGTAAGTAAACATTCCTTCTCTGTACTAACTTTGCTACTCGACAGGCTGAATGCATCAAGCCTGAAATCTACGTGAAATATTGTTTTGAGAAAAATTTTCTGGTAATAATATAAACTGTCGTAGATGCTAGTGGTATTATAGCTATATCTGACTCTTTTTATGATATTGATAGAGGCGTTAGGTATGATCATATGCTTCAGACTATTTTAGAGCAATTAAGGCAGTACTCCTCGACCATTTTTGTCTAGGAGTTTTCAGCTTCTAGCGAGACGAATGTCGTCCGTAGAGTGAAGAAACAACGGATAAAATATCGAGATTTTCTCTTCAAACTCCACTGACTATCAAGACTACTCTGTCAAGATGTTCATTCTGATTATTGGAGTCCTTGGTGGAATGATCTCCTCCCTACTCTCAAATATCAAAATCATGCCGGCTTGCCGCAGTAAGACAAATGTAGAAGGGTGTTATTCTTGGCTCACTGCGCTTACTCAGGACAGATGATTTTGGGGCCCAATAATCACTAACCCCATGGTGTGGGAAGTGATCATTGTTTGATAATGCTGGCGCGCCCTCCTGAATGTATCCAGTCTTCGGGGTATAGGGCCTGACCAGCGCAAACTTAGGTTGAAAAAATTAAAAAAATTATTGATAATTATAATAATATTCCGGCCCTAAAAATACTTTATTACCACCTATGGCACTTTTACGGTGTTGACGAGACACCGGTGTTGCCCTACGCTTCGAAGGTTATTGAATCCGTTGTGGAGAACGAGAAATGCAGAATTTATCAGAACTATTCATTTCCCACTCTCAGGCTCATATAAGCTAATAAGCCTGATGTAGTACTTCTCGACAACCAGAGCTAGACGATATTTGTTTTGGAGTTTTCAGTTCCTGGCGAGACGAATATCGTCAGAAAGCATGAGGAAAGACGAATGAAGTATCGAAATTTTCTCTGAGAACTCTTCACAGACTCTATCCAAACCACTCTTTCAAGATGGTTGTTTTGATCATTGAAGTGGGGAGGTGGTCATTGGTTGATAATGCTGCGCGCCCTCACATACATACATGAATTGCTTTCATATACGAATAAAAATATAAAGTCATCAGGGATAATAAATATAAATGAAAATTAAAAATTGAGGTACATATAAAATAATATCTGCTGCAGAAAAAAATACACCTTTTGAACAAGGAAAAAATACACTTTTTGAAGAAGGAAGGTTTCAAAGGGTGTTTTTACTGGTTTTGTATTATGATATTCTCACAAATACTGGAAATTTCAATTTCTTCTCGAGATATATTGTCTTTCTGTAAAAGTTCAGCAAGAATCGATATCTTGGTGCTTTTTCCAATATTTGTGAAGCCACTGAAAAATATTGGCAGAATTTGAAGATAATTTTAACAAAAATCAAAAGAAAACCAAAAAAATAAAATATCCGAAATTTCGACAAATCTTCCTCAAAATTTCAAATAAATCTGAATAAGATTTCGTTATCTTTTATGATATTTGAACTCTCATATCCCATTTTCATCATATTTTCATCAAATATTTTCATTATTAGGTGCAAATTGGGACATTACGAGGTTACAGTTATGTGAAATAACATATACATTTCATCAGAATAGGAAATAGCAGCACGCAAAAGTTATTTCAAGTAATAAAAAGTATCAGACCTAACACGACCTCCTGTCATTATAGAGATTTTCATGATGCCAGCTAAGCTTTTCCGTATGATATAACTGGGGTGTTTCCTTATACTGTTGTGTATGAGAAGGAAATCCCAAACGAAGGCTCATTGCCATATATTTTATGAAAGGGATTCGGAAGTATTGTGTCATAAAAGTCGGTCCATGAAATAAACATTCGAGTGAGTCGAATCTCTCTCTCTATTCAATAGGCCAATGGAATAGCAGGATGAAAAAGTCACCTCATAGTTGAGATTACTTCGGATTGAAACCTCAGGTCGAAAAAATGATGTAGGTATTATGAAGAAATTTCTTCTGGCAGTCGAGGTGATAACTAAAGCAGACGGACGGATTATTAGAGTCTTTCGAACAAATTAAAATTTATCAGAAAACTTTTTTCCTCTATTTTTTTACTACGGTGTTGTGGATACAAAATAATAGCTATTTATGATATGAGTGTTAAAAGTGAGGTTTTATTTTGTGAGTGAAACAGTTTGCAAAACGAGCGTAGCGAGTTGAGCAATTTCACAAACAAAATAAAACTTACTTTTAACACAAATATCATACAAAGTTTTCTGTACAACTGTCCTGTTTTTATGATGAAATAGATAAATTTAATATTTCCATAAAAATAATTTTGACATCTCTTGTCAGTAAACTATTACTGGTTACTAACAAACAGTATTGTTTACAGCTCACGCGTTTAATTTAAAGTTACATTTGAAATTCTTGCTGGTGTTTAATGTCTTGCATAATGAAGAACAATAGTGAGGAATTGTGTGTTCCTGATGATTTTGAAGAGGGTTCACCAAGAGCTTCAATTAAATCGGCTCAGCAGTACGGCATCGGAACAAAAATCACTTTTTTCAATTTTATGTACTGAACATTTATAATGACATTACTTGAAAAAAAATTCCAGAAGGATTTCAATTAGAATTTTTTTTATCCGAAACGCTAGTTTTCGACTTCTTATCAACACGTTTGGGATATTTTTTGTCTTTAATTGTACTTTAAATATCAAATTTATTGAAAATGAAAAATAGATATGTGCAAATATTTCACATATAGATTGTGAAGATTTGTAATTATTATCCTGAATAATTTTACAATTCATAATTGTATCGAGACTGATATAGTCAAACTTCTAATTCCATTACTTGTCCATAACAAGGTTCTGATTATCGTGAATACTACGTGTAGAAAAATTCAAAGTGTAAATTGAAGGTAGATCATCGCGAAAGGTCGCATCAGCGTCGTTTTTAGTGATGTGGAGTGATAAAGTAAAGAGATAGTTATCACTCATTGAACTGGAAGATTTCTGGATAGTACACATATGATATAGGTACAAATATTATGGACTGAGCAACCAACATTCTTTTCACAGATAAGATGACTTGCGTTTCACTTCCGTATAATATGAAATAGGTAATGAATTTTTATTTATTATTTCCTTCAAACCGTTAATATGATGAAAAAATTGAAGGAAAGGTCGCCAAAACATAGTTTCACAGCAATAAATCGCTTCTTCACATCATCGATAAAACTGACAGCCATGAAACTAACATTCAGGCGTAATAATTATTTTTTAATCGTATGTGACTCTCCGGCACACTTTTCAGTTACTGTCACTGTTCTAATCAAGGGACGAAGGAAATCAAATATTCAAATACGATTGTGACTAGATATTATTGCATATGTGCTCCTACAGAAATTCACAGGATCAATTCGAATTCATGATTATGACAGTGACTAGGTCCTTAGTCTACTGAGACAACTCAAATACAATGAACAGATAACGAAAGACTGAAATTAAAACGAATTTCCAACCTTCATTAATTCACATCACCTCACAAAAATAAACAACAATCCTTCAACTCCAATTTGTTAACCAAATCATTTATATATGATATTCAGAAATCTCAATATATCAATTGAGACTCGCCGGTATGAAAATTTTCAATCGAAATGTTATTCTGAAAAGTAGCAAATTCATTGAAATCGAAAATAATACGCTACATTCGGTGAATGTATCTAGCTGTCAAGTAACTCGGTCGACTTTGGTGCCGGGTTTGTGGTCTGATGTCAAAGCACTGTAAGTTTTAACAATAAAATCATCGTTCACATACTCTATTCATATACAGTGTGTAACAACAAAAACTTAACAGAGCCGTTTTTGAATATAAAACGTGAGCTCGGACACGTCGATTTCTAATTAAAGGTGAACATAAAGATTTTTTTCGAATTTTGATCATACATTATTCAACACCTCAGGAGTTATAGCTCGGCATTCATCAATGATTCTACGACGTAATTTATCCAAATTGGCTGGCTGTGTAGCATAAACTTTAGACTTCAAATATCCCCACAAAAAGTAGTCCAGTGGTGTTAAATCTGGTGATCGTGCTGGCCATTCAATTGGACCTCTTCTGCCAGTCCATTGTCCTTCAAAATGATTATTCAAAAAATTTAGATCCTGCTGAGTGGTGCACCGTCTTGTTAAAAATGGATAAATTCATCTTGATATCTTGGATCCTGTTCAATTATTTTAACTATACGAGGTTGTATTGCCTCTTCAAGGCCTCTTGAAGAGACCTCAAGAGGTTGTATTGCCTCTTACTGTGCGTATTGTGCGTACTACATAAAATCTGATTAGTCTGAAAGGTGTCCCCCTCCAATTAGAAATCGACATGTCCGAGCTTTTTTTGAAAGTCTTACTTTTTATATTCAAAAACGTCTCTGTTGAGTTTTTGTCGTTGCACACTGTAGATGTATAGATCATGCAAAGAAGCATTCATATAAACGTTGTATTATAACACGAAAGAGAAAGTCTTTCGAAACAAATACTTATATATGAACACTGATTTATGCAAAAAAAACTTTTCTCAACTCAGTTTCTTATTGGATTCATGTCCAGTTCTTAAAAGTTGATATTGAATATCTCACGGAGAACTCTTACCAGTTTGAAAAAATTCAACCAATTCTTTCGCCATTATTTTAAACGGCGCGCTTTCACCAATTATTTATATTATAATTCCACCAAAATGTATACTCCGAATCTATGCAAAGGTAAGATGTATGTGATATAAAGTAATACCTAATGAATTTTTGAATTATGATTATGAAAACTAGTAGTTCGCATCAATATATTCTGTAATTTACAACATTCATCAGGTCAAACTGGAAGTTACTTCTTTTCATGATCTATACATCTATGTATAGGGTTACTTCTTCTGAAATTGACTACTTCCTTCTTTTCTTTGGAAAATTCTCACATTCATTTGTTTCAAAGATGGATTAGTAAAAAGCCAGAAACTTTCTTTCCCACACCATAAATGTTTTCAGTTTTTGAAGTTATCAAGTTATGAATACTATGATTTCTTTTTCTGGAATGTTTGCTGGGTAATTTCTGTAATGAATCCGTATGAATCATTTTTGAGTTGATCAACATCATCGGAGATTGCGAAAATGTTTGACGAAAATGAAAATATCTTATGAAAATGCAGTTAATGCTTTATTTAATGAATGACTTGATATAAAATTGATAATGTGTGTTAGTGAAATGACACTTCGGTGATAGTGAATATCAATTCAATGTAAATACTTTAATAAGATGAATGAAAACACTTTTTTGTCTAATTTCCACTACGTTTATTTATTCTTTCGACCGGTTTCGGGGATTAGCCCATTATCAAGTAAAACAAACTATCTTTTTGGAGTGGGCACACGAATTATATGGGATTACAGATAGTCTGGGAGGCTAGGTGGTGATTGAATAGGGGAACCAACTTTGAAATTATAGAGATTACCGGGGTTGCCAAATTCATAAATTCAAGAGTGAAGGCGTACATAGATTGAGTTGCTCGTTTAAAGGTATACATTTCGGGTTTTTTTATTGATTTATTAATTTCCATGGCTTCCAACACATTCATTTTTGGATGTGTTGGAACATATACTATACTATACTATACTTTACTATATTTATGGGTCTCAAATCGTTTGGTGTCAACAGGTTAGAGATTTTGTTCATAGGAAAAATGATAGTATCTTTCCATAGTTCTGAAAATACACTGGTTTCTAGACATTTGTTAACTAAATATGTTAGAACTGGAGTTAGGTAAGGGATAAAGATTTTGATCATTTTGATAGATATTTTATCTGAGCCAGTAGCATTTGTTTTTATGGAATTGACGCCGCGTCTTGTATAAGTTAAGAAGAGTGTCCGGAGGTTGACGCCGCGTCTTGTATAAGTTAAGAAGAGTGTCCGGAGGTTGAGTCCCACTTTGAGTTACTGAAGTAATAAAATGATTGTTTATTTCATTAGGACCAGAGATCAGTCACCATGTTTCTCAAACTCTTATAGGTGTTCCAATTTTCACCAGTTTTGAACCGTTTGTATTTCGCGAAAGCTGAATCTTTTGTCTTAATCATGATCTTCAGAACGTCAGTCAACCAGGGAGATTTAGGTTTATTTATTGTCATTGTTACTATGGGGGCATGAATATCAAATACACAAAGTAGATAATCATTGAAACTTTTCACAATTTGATCTACATTTTCTAAGAGATATATATCATACCAAGGCATTGCCATGAGATCGTTAAAAAAATTATCATAGTTGAAATATCCATAATTTCTGAAAGTACGGTAAATATGTTTTATCTCAACTGATTCAAAAATTAACTCACAGAATAATAAACTATGATCGGAAATAATATCCGCATAAACTGTCTGTACGCTCAATATGTTTTCCAAATTGGATACAGCAATAATGTCAATCAGGGACGCACTTTGAATTTGTTATTCTAGTAGGTTCATCATTTACTATTAAGATTAATTTCTCCTATGAGAATTAGTTCGTCTAATGAAAGCAGGTGAATACAGGTGTGAAAACAGGTCAAGAAATCAAAAAATATCACTCATTTATTAATTTAGGGATACAAAACCTGATTATCAGGTAAGAAAGAATGTCAGGACAGACAATTCCACTTTCTGCTTCGAAAAGTTTGTTGGGGGTTGAAATGGACACCAATATGTCTTGGCTGGAATTGCAAAGGCAAATCCTTTTGATCAGTACGATGCTTTGTTTGAATTTTTTGAAAATTTTCAAGATATCAGTGAGTCTCTCATAGTTGATGATTTCAATATTACAGAACTACAAGACTATTATCCAAACAATCAGTCATCAAACTTAGCCCTGAGATTCAACTCATTTCTTTATTATTATAACGTGACTAAAAAAATCTTATAAAAAATGTCAATGATAGAATTCTCGATTTGGTGATTTTCCCTGCTGACATTGACTCATGTGTCACTGAAGGAACCGACCCACTTGTTCCACTTGACATTTACCATCCTGCACTATCAGTTGAGTTCACTCGAGATATTTAAAAAAAATATTTTACAGCTAACTGTAGGCGATTAAATTTCAGAAAAATTGACAACGAAAAATTCAGTTCATTACTCAACGATATGAACTGGAGTGAATTCAATGATATTCTGAGTATTGATCAAATATGTACAAAATTCAAAAGTATACTACAAACAACTATCAGATAGTGCACTCCAATGAAGGTGAACCACACACATAAGTATCCTAATTGGTACTCTAGAACCCTCATCAACAATATTGAAAAAAAAATTCTCATCTCAAATCATACAAAAAACACAAATCACTCTTTCATTTGGAAAGGTTCAAGAATTTGAGACGCACT
>WOGR01000294.1:0-27948 GCA_015342045.1 Leptinotarsa lineolata | reverse complement strand
GGAAAAAAAGATCAACAGGCGACCTTCTATCGTATGTCACCATATTTTCAATAACGCAACCGATAATCATGTGGGATCAAGAGCTGTTGTATTTGATATTTCTAAGGCCTTTGACCGTGTGTGGAATGAGGGTTTGCTGGCCGAACTTCGATGCTATGGCTTGTCTGATCATTTTTGTATATGGCTCTCAAGTTTCCTGAAAGAACGTTCCCTGCAAGTGGTCTTCGATGGATATCTCTCAAATACTTTTACCATCAACGCTGGTGTTACCCAGGGATCCATAATGTCTCCAACCCTCTTTTTATTGTACATCAACGACTTATTGAAAAAATCGAAGAATCCAATATATTGCTTTGCTGACGACAGCACACTTGTCTCGTCATTCCATTTGGATACCAGGATATCAGTTGCGGATGCACATCTTCACCGGCAGCAGGAGGTTGCATATCTTAATTCAATTCAATGCCATAAAAAGAATGATGAATGTCTATAAACCGGATATAATAATTTCAGGACAGACAATTTCGCTCTCTGCTTCGATAAGTTTGTTGGGTGTTGAAATGGACACCAATATGTCTTGGCACAATCATGTTGCTAGAATTGCAATTGCTGCTTCTCAAAAGCTTGGAACACTATTCCGAACCAGAAAACTGTACATACCTCAGCAACTTTTGATGCTTTACAAAGCTCAGATCAGACCTTTTTTGGATTATTGTTCTCATGTATGGAGCTCTGCCCCTAAACATACCCTGAAACTGCTGGATTCCATCCACAAAAGAGCCATCCGCCTGATTCGAGACGCAAACATAACTTGCAATCTTGATAGTCTGGAACATCGAAGAAAGGTTGTAGATTTGTCTCTTTTCTATAGATACTTTCACTGGAAGTGTTCAAGGGACTTGGTACATTTGATTCCACCAAGAGCGGTGCATATCAGAAATACGCGACGGACTGTGGCTGCTCATCGTTTTGAAGTTCAACTCAGTACCCCTCGAACTTCGCTGTTTAAAAACTCTTTCATTTGAAGAACTGAGTTCATGTGGAATAAACTTCCTGAGAACGTTTTTCCCAATGGATATAATCTTCAGCGATTCAAATCCAATGTGAATCACTACTTTCGCACAGTCACCGCTCTTAGAGCGCCTTAAGTTTTATCCTATAGTGCTTGTGTTTTTTCTTTAAAAAAACATTTGTTTATCATGACTAAATATCAATTAGTAGTCAGTATGACTTCATCTGTTTCTCAGTAACATATTGACACGACTGTGCATTAAAACAATCAAGCGATTGATCTTTTTTGTAGCAATATTATTCCATTCGTCCTCTGCTGCAGCTGCAATTAACTCTGCACTTTGAAATGAGTAAATACGGTTGTGCAATGCTCTAGAAACGAAATCTCACATGTTCTCAATAGGATTCTGAGCGGGCGGGTTAGGTGACCAGTTTAGTCGGGTAATTCGCCCTTGTTTCAGTACTTCTTCAACCATTCTGGCGCGATGACGCGATGTGGGCGGGTGTTGTTGTCCGGGAAATGAAATTGTCACATAATTCGTTACCTAATGAAAAACAATGGGCCTGATGACATGTTCAATATAAAATGGACTTGTTATGTTATCTCGTATAGGAATTCATGGCGTTTGGTGATTGAATATGATACCATCCCAAAACATTACTGTCCTTCTTTGATAGAAGGACAGTAATGTTTCCACCACTAATACAAGCGAATGGTTCATTTGCAATAACAGGTATAGAAAAAGCAAATCTACTAGCTGAACAATTTGCGTCCCACTCAACAGTCGATTTTCTGGGAAAGACATCACCCACTATTCCTATACTAGAATTCACAATGCCGGAAATCACTTTTCGACAACGTCTAGTCAGGCAAATTTTGAAACAGCTCAATATCAACAAGACGTCTGGTCCTGATGAAGTGCCCGTCATTCTATACTCAAAAGGTGCACAAATGAATTCTCACCAGTATTTTGCTGACTTTTCAACCTGGAAAGGCCGATACTTGATGATAATCCATAACTAACGTATTTAAAACACACTTTATTGTGAGATTTTCACTGAACAGTTTTACAAAAACGTGTCTTCAAAATGTAAAAATGCATCTGTCTTACAAGAAAAGGGTTTTTCCTTCTTGTTGGAAGATTGCTCGCGTTCGGCTTATTCCGGAAAAGGGCAAGAAAAATCTCCCAAATAACTATAGACCAGTCGCTTTGATATCAGTGATATAAAAATCATGGAGAAAGCCGTAAACCACCATTTCCTTAAATAATTGGAAGGGTTCAACATCTTGAGCGATCTTCTATATGGCTTTCGGAAACAAAGATCAATAGGCGATCTTCTATCGTATGTCATCCCTATTTGGAATAACGCAATCGAAAAATATGGAGAGTCAAGAGCTGTTGCGCTTGTTATCTCTAACGCATTTGACCGTGTGTGGTATGAGGGTTTGCTGGCCAAACTTTAATGGTATGGCTTGTCGAATCATTTTTGTGTGTGGCTCTCCAGCTTCCTGAAAGAACGTTCCCTACAAGTGTCCGTCGATCCCTCGAATACTTTCACCATCAACGCTGGTATTCTCCAGGGTTCCATATTGTCTCCAACCCTCTTTTTATTGTATATCAACGACTTATTGAAAAAAACAAGAATCCTATATATTTTTCCGCTAACGAAGCAATATATTGGATAGTATAGATCTAGAACAATGGATCCTCATTGGCTCTTTTATAGTCCAACGGTTATTGAAAAAATTCTATAAAAATACTTTCTAATTGTTTTGAATGAAACTTTGGTAAATGTCATTGACAGTTTCTAAAACGATTTTGTTCTGAATCAAAAATAGGTTATCACATAAGAACTTTGCTGCATTTCGTTATGAATCTACTTCTCACAAAAGTAGGTCTTACGATCAATATCTTCTCTTCATAATCGCAATGGAAACACACACGTTAAAATTGGATCACGAGCCCCATTATATAGATGTTGAACTGCATCTTATAACTAACAGACACTAATTTATCATGACAAACAATCATTAGGATCGTAATTACCCAGAGAAATTTGATTGGCCAATCGAGATGTACGAATGTGATACCCGGTAAATAAATTCAACTAGCTCCAGTTAGAAATGTAAAACTTTGTCATAAATATAAACAGCCAACATCGTTTCGCACGTGCAATCAACGTTTTATTTTACATTTTCTCCTTCTAATCTTAATGTATGATGACATCTCGGATTTTTTCGAATGCGAAAAAGACGAACGTGATTTTTGTGAAAGTTAGCAATTATTAAATATTTATTAGTAAGAGACATGTTTAATTGGAACTTGTCTTTAGAGAGAGCGTTTTACATTTCTTGGAAGCAACTGCAGTTTTCAAGAATCTGCTGCGTTAACATTCACTATCCCTTGTAGTGGAAAATAAACTGGTCAACTGTCGTGAAAAAATTCTGATGAGAATACTTTCATTAATGAACCAGAGAATTTTTTCTCATCGTGCGTTTCGCCAACTTAATTAGCATCATCAGAAGATGACACAAACTAATTCCTTGCAATAAATTAGAGCATTTGAATTGATCCATAACAATTTTCACTTTGGTAATAAAGGTCATATTTAAATGAATTCTTAGAGCTAATACTTTCTAATTCTTATGTTAATACACTATTTGTTATGATACCTTCTAACCACCTAAGCAATACTTGTGAATATTATGTGGGAATGGACCTTTGTCACTGTTTTTCGATTTCTAGACTTTCGAAGGTGTTGGCCATTCACCAGGGCATGTTGAGCGACAGTAAACTTTTTCGGTGAACTGATCTACGAAATTGAATATGTCGAAAGTGCTTTCATAGTCGCTCAGTTTGATCCACATATTTTTGTCGCAGTTCTCCCAGCTTATTTCGTAAAAAAATAAATAAAACTTCTGCGTTTCCATTATCCTGTCTTTGGAGTTGTCATTTATTGAAATGTACAAACCGTTTTGAAAGCTACTTTCGTTCGACTTTTCATTTTGGACCAATTCATTAGAGTATTGTAATTTATTATGGAAAAACTATAAAGGTTTTTTTTGAATCCAGGATTTACGAAACTCACTCTTTCCTATTTACCTAACTTTTCGCTTGCATAACTTAATAGCATATCAGTCCTTTCATCATTTGAATATATCTTTGATATGTTCATAAACGTCCCGACAGTTCTCAACAGATATCAACAACGCATTTATTTTTCCTGCCATGGAAACCAAGCAAAGCCTACCCGTACAAGATGGTAAATGAATTGAGATGCTATTTGATTATACCAAATTATACAGCAATCAATTTTGGCCAAAAACTGATATTTTCGTTACTTCCAGGATAGAGGAATATAAAAATATTACGAATTATAATTGATTAGGGAGAAATAAGCCTTGAAAGAAGGATTACGGCAATACAAAAATTTACAAAACAAAACAGTACTAATTTTCATTGTGTTAGGGTACCTACCTGTCGAATTTATTGGATTGTCTGAATTATATTTTGAAGAAATCCAAACAATTTACAAAAGAAGTAACGACAGGACAGTAATTTGAAATTGTTGTCACTGATGATGATAGTTATTTCAAATGGAACGCTATAAAAATATCAAATGTGATATACTTTCGGATTGTGAATTTATTGCTTTATCAATATCTGTAATAAAAAAGACAGGTCCGTTAAAAAAAGTTGATGGTGGCCATGTTGACACAAATTATTATTATCATTACATTGTCATGGTATACTTCGAATACAGTAACATTTTCGTTTTCTATTTTTTGATATTCTTTTAAGTAACAATTCCATTCGAAAAAAAACGAAAAACAGCATTTTTGGTTTTCCCCGTATAACTCGAGGAGGGCGAAAGTCCCCGTAACTTTTTTTTCGACCATTGTATTGTTACCGATGGCAGTTACCTTTTTCCTATTCAATCATCTTCGTATCGTTTCTTTTATCATGATACCACATGATAAAAGAAACGAAAGATAGCAGCTGTCGGAGATATCTCTGAACATACCGGTATTTTTTCTATATGCACAAACTCTTAACTACTGTCTTCAATGAGAACATCTTTGTATTATAACTAGAATATCCATCAGAAATGGTAGTCAGCGCTGTTTGGACACGCTATTAGTGCTGTTGGACTCAACTCTCCTTAAAAGACAAGGTTGCCTCTCTGGAATTTTTCTGTCGATCCTGAGGAGAAACTTCATCACCTTTTATCCATTAGATTTATCCTTTAAAGGTTTTGTTACAGATCTGTTGACCTGCAGCATGCATGAAAATCTCTCTACCTCACTCTTGTTTGTGTCGAAAATGGCAAATACGTCATCGAATCTAAACCCTCTCTTGCTTTCTGTCTAAATCTGATTAGGAACAAATGAACCATGAAGGCAGACATGAGTTTTCCATTAGTGTTTTCATATTGTTCAATGAAAAAAATGTTTAACTGGAAACAAGTTTGTTCCATGCAAAGTTGTGTGATATTGATTTCTTTTTCGACAACATCACCACATAACTATCTCATTATTTTCCAGAAGATTCCTCAAAAATTTTATCTTTTTTATCATAAAGACTCTTGGAAGTAACGAAGATACGTCAGACTATAGGTACTAATTCAATTGTAATTAATTAGTAGTTTTTGTATCTGCTGATGATACTAACTTGTTAGCGAAACGTGCATCCGGTTCTGGTGTATGAGACGAATATTTTCATTAGACTGACTCTAATGCCCCCTTCTTTCAATATTTTGAAACTTAAAATTAGTTTATAATAAATTAATATACGATTGTCCGTATCTACTACTTTGTCGAGGAATTTCGGGTGTAAACAATTTGTATAACACAACTCTATATTGACCATCATTAATGATTTCCGAATGATTTCTGTTTGTTTTTGAGAAAAAATATAAAAATTGAAAATATGGTGTTTTTAGTCATAATGGTCGCATCCAGATTCTCTAGATATGTTATTGTAGTTTTCCTCTGTGAAACACCACTTTTTTCAAATAGACGGATATTTTTTCCAATGACGACCATCTTAAAGATCTAAATCCCGAAACTGGGAGCTGCTACTCCAGTTTTAGATTTGAACAAAATCTCGTCAATTTTTGATTTGCAAAAAATATATTCCTCCTTACACCTCTAAATCTTACCACTTGAAAATTTCTATATTGTTTCTCACCAGCTTGATTTTAGATTTGTATTTGAGTATTATTTTCTCTCATTCATTTTCATTTCTGGGAAATTTTTTTAGCATATTCTCAACCTTGTCCCTTACAACGATAGGGACTGTAGCCGGTTGGGTTGACGTAGGTAGTTTGCTCCACTCACTCGTTCGACCACTGTGTGAACCGGTGATTCGAATCGCAAGGCCTGGCGATCGATTCTCACTTTCTATCGTCCAACCCGTGCTAGAAATCACACATTAGAAGGTAAGACCTCGTCAGTCCCTAGCTCCTAGTCTTTGACAGACTTCCACTCAGGACTTTGAAATTGTGTGTCTTAATAATTAAGTGTTTTTGGTTATCAACAACTAAAAGCAGCATTGCCGCTATTTAGTTCGTGCCGGCCTTTTATTTAGACAACACGATACACCCGCTTCAAGACCACGTCATAGTTCTTCTAGTGAAATTAAATCGTTCAACCTTCAGCGTCGTTGTTTTCAATCAGAAACCTACTCCTAAAACCCTGAGTTCCTGTTCAACTTCAGAGAGTTGTCGTTCGTAGGGGTGCGAAAGCTGGTTAACGGAAAAACAGATTTTCAAACCCCTAGGCAGGGAGATATGCAACCTAATCCTAAATTGTATTAGGTACGAAACAATATTTCGTATGAAAGGTCATTAATTTCTCCTTACAACGTTCTATGAATTTTTAAATGTAGCGCTGTAGAAATTGAGAGAAAATGTTATAAAGCATATAGAGCATAATTGATTTCATCAACATGAAGAATTTTATGTGAGGTGAGAAGTGATATTTGTCATAACGAATACTAGGCAAATATAAGAAAATTTGCTGTCATAGCCACAAGTGCATATAAAGACGAAAGCTATTAGGCTCTGAAAATTCTTTGACATTTCGGTTTAAAATTCTTCGTTTACCAATTTGAAAACTCCCACAAAAAATTTTCATCAATTTGGAACTGACATCTATTTCCAGTTGTACATATCTGAAAAGTATTCCGATATATAACGAAGTAACCAAAGAATATTTTCTGATTCAATTTCTCTGGTTTCTCACATTATAGATCAAGCAAATCCAACAAACTTCAATCTTCTTTTCTTGTTTGTTACTCATAAGGTAGTTTACTCAGTTCTAAATTTCTATTCTTTAACACTTTTTCCATACCAAAATGTTAAATATCCCGTCGAATATTAAATTGTACGCATTTACTCTGTCTGTTCAAAAAAATAGGTGAATTTTAATTTTTCTCGAAAGATATTTATTTGTTCATCAATTTCTATTCTGTCTCCTTCAAAGTAAGCCACCTCAGATAAATTACACTTATGCCAGCGTGTTCTCCAATCCTCGAAGCAGTTCTGATATGCAATTTTTGATATGTCCTCAGGGATTGGGTTTTTATCTCTTCAATCATCGCAAAACGCCGTCCTTTCATGGGTCTCTTCAATCTTGGAAAAAAGTCGCAGAGCACCAAATCTGGTGAATACAGTGGCTGAGACATGATTACGGTGTCGTTTTTGTCAAAAAATATACTAACAAGCGATGAAGATTGAGCAGAAGCATTACCGTGATGCAAAAGCGATGAATTGTTTGATCACAATAACGGACGTTTTTTCCGTATTGCTTCTCGCAACAGGCGCATAACTCTCCTTAATGACCATACGACCATGTGGCAACAATTCCTGATGCACTACGCTACGGTAATTGAAGAAAACAGTGGGCAAAATTTTGAAATTTGATCGAACTTGACGTTCTTTTCTTGGTCTTGGCTCTCCTGGGCTCTTCCATTGGGACGATTGATCTTTGGTTTCGATGTCGTGACTATACACTCATGACTCGTCACCAGTTATGACACTTTTAAGCAAAACTGGATCGCCGTTGACGTATTCCACAATTCCTAAGGAAACGTAGATAGCGAAGTTTGAACATTCACCTCATTTTTTTATCAGTCCACGTACAGCTGACATGTTGCTCAGAATTCTAGAGGGTTTCTCAGAAATTTCCTTCCTAAATGCATTCTCGACAGATGCCATCACGCAGATTTTTACTATCAAAGAAGTTACCCGAAGTAGCCGATCACAATGTATTAAAAGAAATTGTTTTCACGGAATATCACTGAAACAAACTCAAATTCTCTCAAATGAAAACGAAAGATACAACATTTTGATTGAACCTAGTGACATTAAATATGCTATCAAACTCCATGATACCAACACGACTAATGCATTCGATTGAAATATTCTCATTCCAGAATTACCAAAGCACCAACCATCGACAATAATGCAACATTCATGAACCTTGTTCAGAGTTTTATTGCGAAATGAAGCAAACTACACGAGTTAAATGAAAGCTGTTAAATAAAATATAAGGAAAAGGGTAAAAGCTATCTGAGACATGCAATAATTTATAGTGATGCATTTTCTTTCTTTCTCGAGAATCTTGGAATATCAAAAGGTTAATACATTCAGAATTCGTTCTCTTTATATTCGTGCATTATTTCAAGAACGACTTCATTTGGATTCGACAGGATGACATATCTTGGTATAGGATTACCTCATTTGTGATATTATGCAATCTGTTCTAAAGCTGATATGGTGCATTATGGAAGATTGTAGTCTCACAAAAGATTTCGAAAAACAAAATGAATTTGTCCTATATGAGGAGTAGAAATTCCTTTTGAAGTGATTACTTCTTCTGGAAGTGTGAACCGCTTGGTAACGTAACGCATAACGGCAATAGTATGTCTGGCTTCCCTTTCTTCTCACTATAACGCACAGCGCTGGCTGTATTTCGGACAAACGATTCTCTTGCCTCTCTTCGCATGATTCAGTATTCAGTGCGCGATTGACATATAAATACAGGTGACAGTGGGACTAATTCTGATATAGAAATCATACCCGAAACTTCCCCCCCCTGCGGTCAGCAACTACCCCCCCCCCCTATTTTTTCCGAAGGTCGAAAGATAAATCATTTGAAAGGTCTTTTGTCCCTCTATTACTTATTTGATTTTTTTCGAAATTGGTTCATTCGTTATTGAGAAACATTGTCATTCACCTTCAAACAAAAATGGAGGAATTGAATGTTGAACGTTTAATTTAAGAAAAAACAGGGAATTCGCTGTCGCTCCTTTTATTGAGGAAATCAACAAAATATGATATCAATGGCAACACAATCATCGGATAAATTGTTCAAAATGACCTCCATCTAGTTCCGTACAATACAGCCTACTTTCGAAAGAGTTCCTTACATTATTGAAGATGTCTTGAGTCAAAACTCGGCATTCCTGAACAATTCTCTGTCGCAGGTCTTCTAGATTTATAGGATTCATTTAATTAGTAGTGAATATTTCGAAATGGACGACAATGTTAGTTTTTTCTGCACTGGTAGTTTTTGTTGGATCTAATTATCGCAAAACAAAAAGTAGATAGTTGACCACTGTCACTTCTTCACAAATTATTATTCAGTCATCCTTGTTCACTGTGTTCCAATATGGTTTATTCTACTGAAGAGAGAATAGAAATAGTTGCAAAAACAAAAAAAATATCGAAATAATGAATGTGCTGAAGCTGCTGCAAGAATTTATAATACGAATCATCCAGACCACAATGTGAGCCATCAATACGTTAAACAGTTAATTGATAATCGATAATCTATCGGACAAGTAGCTAGGGCGTCTGATGTATCAGCTACTAGCGTTTTTCGGATTTTGAAAGCTTACAAATTCTATCCTTTCTAAAAAAGGCTAGTTCAAGAATTAATCAAAGATGATCCTGATCGTCGACTTCAGTTTTGTGAGATGTTCAGCTGGAAATTGATCAACAACCCAAACGTATTATACAATACATGTTTTTCAGAAGAAAGTTCTTTCATGCTGAATGGTGAAGTGAATAGACATAATTGTCATTTGGTGATGGAAACACATTCACAAACCCCACAAAAATTGAATATCTGGGCCAGTATTCTTGGTAATCATATTGTTGAACCATTCTTCATTGAAGGTAATCTCAATGGAGACACATACTTAAATCTATTATAAGACTGTGTAGATCCTATAATTACACAGTTTTTGAACGAACGTTTTCCTATGCCTTGGATCGGCCGAAGGGGTCCAGTAAAGTGGCCAGCTAGATCACCTGATCTCACATCAATGGACTTCTTTCTGTGGGGACACCTGAAGTCGAAAATGTACTCTACCAAGCCTACAAATCTAGAAGACCTGCGACAGAGAATTATTCGGGAATGTCGATTGCTGACTCCGGACATCTTGAATAATGTACGGAATGCTTTCGAGACTAGACTGTATTATCGTATGGAACTAGGTGGAAATCATTTTGAACCATTTATTAGTTGATTTTGTTGTCACTGATATTATTTGTTAATTTCCTCGTTGAAATGAACGACAGCGCATTTTCTGTTTTTTCTTAAATAAAACGTTAAACATTTAATTTCTCAATAACGACTGAACCAATTTCGAAAGAAATTACAGAGTTTATAGAGGGACACAAGACCTTTCAAATGATGTATCACTCGACCCCCTCTGCCATTGAAAAAATAAGGGGGGTAGTTACTGACCGCAGGGGGGTGAAGTTTCGGGTATGATTTTCATATCAGAATTATTCCCCTAGAAAAAAAATTGATGTAATCTTTGAAAATTTCGATTACTTGTCCGTTTCTGACTTACAAGGGAGATCAAGTTTTCGTTGGAACGCCCTGTATGTACATACACAAAATAATCAATAAGAGATTTTATTAATAAATAATCTATCCTTAATATACATAAAATTCAAGTAATAACCTGCTTTCCTCAAGCGAAACAATTTCAATATTTAATAGTTCAACTTAAATTAGTTTAAGTTATCACTTTCGTCGGGCATCCCGAAACGCACACGTTTTTTTTCAATTTGACTGGCATTTTTCATACTCCTCGAGTTTCAGGATTCAGCATACATACATATGTGAATGACTGCATATTAGTTTTCAGGTCACTGGGATTATATTGTCCCAGAATTGACAAAAATCTGCATTTATAGTAAAGACAAGCTTCGAATTCACAAAAATACATAGCATGAAAATGCTTGAGGAAGCTATTGTATAACGAAACACGTGTGGCGGTTTTGTTAACTATCCAGTTACTTGAAAACAAATCATATAGATTTCATACGCTTTCAATGGGATTACGGTAAATGGAAAACTTTCAAAATAGATATAAAAATTATCGAATAGTAATGCATTTCAGAAGATATATGTATATATGGGTTATCAGATAATACTTTTTTCAAAAATATACACCAGAAATTCATAAAGAAATTATAAAATATATTATTCTTTAGAAACCCAGCACAAAATAAATTGTAGAGTATGTTATAAAACACTAAACTCAGATAAACACTTTCTTTCTCGAACTGGACCTATATAGTTTCTGGTGATTCGGTAACTTGATACCTCCCAATAATTAATGAATCTCGTAGTATTGAAATGAAAAATGAGTTTCAGCCTGATGTCGTCAGGTGAAGGTGGAGAATGTGAAAATTTCGGAAAGTGAAAGCACAACTCGGGGAAGGGGTGAATTTAAAAGTTTTGTGCAGCTTTCATAAATTTACATACTAATTACGACTGGGATCATTCCTCTGAGTGGAATCATATTTCACCTTGTTTTCCAATATTTTTATGGGTCTGCTGCCCTTTTTTTGAGTACTCAATCAAAATTTGGTGAATTTTCATTTTTTACTAGCAAAATTTTTATTTGTTCATCAATTCATAGTGCTTCTCAGATAGATATAATTGTGCCAGCGTTTTTTCCAATACTAGAAGCATTTCGGTTATGCACTTTTTTGTATGTCCTTGAGCTCTCTCAGCGATTCGACTTTTATCTCCTTAATCGTCGCAAAATGCCATCTTTTCTTGGGTATCTTCAATCTTGGGAACAGAAAAAAGTCGCAGAGGCCAAATCTGGTTGATACCGTGGACCAGATTTGTTTTGGGTCAAAAATTCAGTAACAAGCAATGACAACTGAGCAGGTGCATTATCGCGATGCAAAAGTCATGACTTGTCTTTCCAGCATGATGAACTTTTTTTCATATTCCTTCTCGCAAGCGGCGCAAAACCTTCACATTTGATCGAACTTGGCGTGCTTCTTTGGTTTTGGCTCTCCTGGAATCTTCCATTGGGGCGATTGGACTTTGGTTTCGATGTCATTACCATGTACCCATGATTCGTCACAAGTTTTGACCCTTTCAAGCAAATCTGGACGCAGTTGACGTCATTCAACAATTCCTGAACGATGTTCATGCGACGGTTTTTTTTGGTCAGAATTCAGCAAATTTGGAACGATATGCCGACATCCTCAGCAAGTTCTCTTCGACGATTTTCCGTAATAATTTTTTTCACTTTTTCAAGATTTTCATCGTTTGTTAATGTGCTGGGACATCCAGGGCGAGCGTAATCATTCACATCATCTCAACCTTATATGAAAAGCTTGTACCACTTGTAAATATGTCTCTGACATGGAATTATCTTTAATCATCTTAATTTAAGAACTCAATATCATCAAGCAACTTGCAGTAAACAACGGATTTAAAGTTGAATTAATAGACAAAATACTTTCCAAAGAAGTCTATGCAAAAGTTACCTGTTAATAAGTTAGATAATCAAAAAATAATAGATCTTCAACATAGTTTGGATAAACAACAGAAAACGTGGCTTCATTTTATAATAAACGAGATATTATAAATGCATATAGAACAGGTATTACGTTGAGAAAGTAAATTAAAAATAATAAAGACCAAAACATTCAAATTCGATAAATCAGGAATGTATTAATTGAAGTGTGGAACGTGTCCTGAGGTATATATTGGTCAAACTGGCAGAACATTCAGGAATCGTATCCAGGAACACCATATGAGCTATGTAAGTAAAAAAACAAGTTCAACATATCTAAATCATCTTTAGAAACAAATCATATCTTTAACGAAGATTTCCAAATTTTACACATCATAGAAAATAAAGGTTTAAAGCTCAAAAATTAAAACATTGTAATGAATGATCAACTGGATTCAAATAGATAACTATTATTGAACTTATTTTCTCAAAAATCCGATGAAGTATTATTATTGATGTAGAATTGATGTAATATGCTATAGGTAATCATAATTGAAGATGTACTGTACCTCGGGTACTTATAAGTTGTAGATGTTTAGGTAATTTGATGGAGTGAGTACCTATAAAGGTAGTCTCAATTATGATCACGTGGGGTATATAAAGATTGGAGTAAGAATGAACTGGTAGCACTTCATTCACTAAGAAAAATCTACTGTGTTGGCGAAACATGTCGTGATATGTTTTAAATAAAGTTTGTGGAAATTAAATCGTAAGGTGTAGTTTATGAAATTACTATGGATCTTCATCATGTAATGGCCGAATCGATCAGAAAAAAAATAATTGAATTTATTACATTGTTTCAACTTCGAATTAGTAATGGCTCTCATTCAACTGCCAGATATCGAAGTTGGAAAATGAATATAAAATAAATTGTAATTACAGAATAATTAATGAAGTGCTGGGTAATCGCACGTCAAAAGGGAAGGCCTCGTTAATCCATTGCTCGCACAAGTTTCGACTTCTGAGGGTTGACGTTCGTCATCTGGTTAACGGAACGAACAATTTTAGAACAACAACAACAATTGTCTAGTTCTGAGGAACGTTATGAAATTGACGAAAATACTCGAAGTTACATAGGATTACTTTTCTGTGAATTTCATAAATGACGGCGATTTTCTTTATCCACGCCATCTTGTATCGTTACTCTGTTGACTTGTTTCGGACGTACAAATTAATGATTAATGTGTAACTAACCTACTGAAATTTCAGGGGGGTAAAAATTATAACCTTGCGATAAACAATGCTTTGAAACATTATTCATTTGAATATTGCTTTATCTCGAGAAACAGACCCCAACGAAAGAAATTCGCCGAAACGAACAAGATTATGATGCAATAATTCTCTTGTAGATTTTGTATTGTCAATGTCTTAGTCAATAATTGATTGATGCCATTAGTTGTGACATTTTTCAGATAGATAAGTTTTACTATATGGCACAGTAATTGTTGTAAGGTTTCAAGCTGTCAGTCAAGAAAAATATAATTGCAACTGAAGGACAAATATTGAAACGCCGTATCTCTCACCCACAATCGGTTTTGTATTCTATATTTAACCCAATATCTATATTGCGGTCGAATTGTAATATTTTATAATATGATAATGAATCAAAATATAAGTTTCCATAAAACCAGTTATCTTCACCACATCCTCTAATATTCATATCATCTTTGTCGGTACGTTTTTTTATTTATTGATAGTCATTCTGTGGATAACTCACCACAGCTCTCAAACAATGCTAATAAATTTCCATTTTTAGTGATTTTAAACTTCTTCAGAAAAATAATGATGCAACCTGTTCCGATAGTATTACCTAATATATTATTTTTGAAGGTCTTCTGAATGAAGTTCACATCCGTAAATATGAAAATAACGATAAGCCAATTAGAAGCTATACATAGAATACTTTTAACATAATTTTTTTCATTCCAGTGATTTTGTAAATAGTTAAATGTTTTTCAGATTTTCCTATACTAATCTGTAAAGCCGAAACCCCCATCCTCAACTTAAACTATGTCTAATTTCAAAGTACTAAATGTGAAAGACTCGCTCATCGACGATACTTTGAATTTTACTAAATCAAGAATTATACATATATTTATTTTTCATAAATACAGAAAAAACTCCACTGGACACGTTTTACTAACATTCTCTTGCCACAAACCATTTCTTCTTTTCCCTAATATTAAAATTATCACATTTATTTACATCATAAACTAAAATAATATTTTTTATTATTACTTATTATGTAATAAGTGTACAAATAAAAAAATAATAGATACAAATAATAAATATTGAATACCGGAGAAATTAAATTATTCCAAATAATGAATTAAATTGAATGTTTCTTTCTTAAAGTAATCTTAAAGTTTCTAATAATACAAGTTATCGTCAAGTTGTCCCATACACTGTACAATACGACGATAATATCAAAATGAATTTTAATAAATATTTGAAATACATGAAAAAACGTAAATGAATGAGGAATATTGACTCCTCTACAAAAATATATAATCTATTCAGATTTTGAATTCACTGACTTTTTGAAAATCATTAACACTATTCATGATAATAATTACAATTTTCACAATATAGTCTTCATTTTCAGTACGCAATTCACTATACAATGCATTTCTTTAATGTCCCCCTTATTTATTTTTTGAACGGGTCAACTCAAAACATTGAAATTTGGGATGATGAAATTAATACATGAATACTTGATTATGAAGTGAAATTGACAGATGAAACTTACAAGATGGCAACTGGGCGCCATCTGGGGAAAAAATTAAATGGAAAGGGGGAAGTCAATATCTTCATCTACTACAAAATGGCGGAACATTTAATAATTTCCTGAAGACAAAGACATTAATATCCATATAACTAGAAATATTCCTTTTTATCTGCCATATGGCAATTCCAACAACCCGATAAGGTTTGATAAATTATTTTTTGTATATTAAATTAACAAAAAAAAGTCAGTACAACAATAAATATCATTGTTCAGTTAGAATATTCTCATTTAGTTTTTGGTTTTACCAGTAGAAAAGTACCACGTCAACAATCTCCAAAATAGTCAATTCTCGTCCATTGGAAGAAAAAATTGAAGCAATTTTTATTTACGGTGCGACGCGTAACTTTCACGAGACCAAACGGATTTTCAATGAACGTTTTCCGAATCGTCCTATCTGTAGAAAATATTTAGGGGAAGTTGTACTCAAATTCACAACTACCGTTAGTGTACATAACAAAAATCCCCCAGGTCATCCGTCTATTACGGAAGAACAGCAAGTGCAAATAATTGGTGAGATGGTTGTAAATCCTGAACAGTCTACTTATTCCGTCGTGAATGTTCGTGAGGTGTCTCCTCCTACTGTGTAGAGATTTTTGAAGAGGAATAGGTATCATCCATACAAAATTAAAATGGTACACCAATTAACTGAAGATGAACCTGATCGAAGAACAGATTTCTGCGAAATCATGACGGGAACCATTGCAAGGCATCCTATTTGTTTCAGTGATGAATGTACATTTTTTTCAAACGGCAATGTTCACAGACAAAATCCCCTTTATTGGAGTGACACAAACCCTCACGTTTTCCGGAAAACACATACCCAACATCCAGAAAAAAATAATGTTTGGGCAGGAATATTGGGAAACCATATTGTAGGACCTCTGTTTATTGATCAAAATTTAACAGGGGAACTGTATTAGAATATGCTGGAAACTCATCTCATCACTGAAGTCGTCGAAGCGAATCCTAATAAATTCGATATGGATATTGTATTTCAACAAGATGGAGCACCACCACATTACTCCAGACAAGTGAGAAACTATTTGGATTGGATTTGCCGTCGAGGTCCTACAGAATGGCCAGCCCGCTCGCCAGATTTGACACGTTTGAACTTTTTTATGGGGCTAGTTGAAGCAAAAGGTGTACGGAACTGAACCTGCTTCAATATTGGATATACGGTAGAGAATAACAAATATTTGTAGAGAGATTGACGTTACTGTGTTCGAAAATGTTCGGCGTGAAATATCGGATAGGCTGTTCATATGTGAGGAAGTTCAAGACAACCGTTTTGAGCATCTTCTGAACTGACCTCAAGCTTATTACCTCATATTATGTAGTTAAATGTCAATGAATTCAGGCAGTTATTTAAAGTTCCGCCATTTTGTAGTAGTTGAAGATATTGACATTATATTCTAGAGTTGTAAACCATTTGTCAGGAGCTTCAAACAGATGTGTCACCCCCTTTCCATTTAATTTTTTTTCCCAGATGGCGCCCAGTCGCCATCTTGAAAGTTTCATATGCCAATTTCACTTCAAAATAAAGTATTCATGCATTAATTTCATTATCCCAAATTTCAATGTTTTGAGTTGACCCGTTCAAAAAATAAAAAAAGGGGGGGAGACATCAAAGAAATGCACTGCATACATAGTAGCATCTTCAGTTGGGCTGGTACTCCACACTTCTTTTGCATTGCGCATTGTAGTGTGGAGTACCAGTCCAGCTGAGAATGCTACTATGTGTAGTGAAACTCGTATCGTGAATAGTAATAATCTCTCTATAATTATTTCAACTGAATTGAAAAAAATGATACAAAAATATTATTAACACGTTCGAAACATTCGTTCGTGATATTTTGGGGGGTTCCCGATCTTTTAATATGTGACACTTTACAGCATCCAATAATTTTCTGGGAATCCTTGTGATAGTAATATCTAAGATTTAATCTTCTCTTTAAATAATTTAACAATCGTTAACATTATTATTTACGATGTGTTTCTTGTATTATTTACAGAGAATATCATCTTTGCATCGGTTTCAATTCAAGTACCTATATATTATCAAGCGTTGGATTTTCGAAGTTTGTCAATCCGTATAGAATGTATAAAACATTGGGACAAAGAAGCTATGTTTATCTTGGACCAAGAATCTTCGATATTTTTCCTCCCCAGTTCAAAGCAATGAATTCTTTCAGGCCATATAAATCAAAAGTTAAAAAATGAATAGGCAGTCAAAGTCACAATTACATTCACCAAATCATCGACCTCAAAAATAATTGGGGTACGTTGCTTGTGTATGAGACAGCATATGTTGTGTGTATATAGGTGTATATGTGTATGTAAGTATATGTATATATACGTGCATGTGTGGGAGTATGCGTGTGTACATATATGTGTAAAGTTATAAACAATGTCATTCAGTATTACGTAAGAACCAACTTCCTTCTTCATAACTGATACAGCATAGTCAATATTGCGCAACCTTACTTCCTATTTACCTAGGTATACTATAATACAATTAGTTTATGTGCCAAAACATTATTTTCCTTCCACTCTGAAAATCAGAAATTATAGCGCTTTATTTATTTTTTTTGCCCTGCAATAATGTTATATATGTCACTAGGAGTTATAGCCAGAACTATAGCCATGCGTGGATATATTTCCTTATGGCTGTTCTTGCGTTTGTTCCTTCATATATGATTTCTATTATAATCTGTACTAACTCAATGTTGTTGACGAATAAACATATTATTATTATTATATATACGCGTTGCCAACATAAAACATGCGGCGCCCCTCGACGAATGAAACGAAAATGTGTAGTTATATACCTAATCCACGGAAACCTGTTCCTTATATCGCACAACCTCCCACGCACAATCGGCAGACGTGCGTGAAACCCGAAAAAAACCAACCAAGTCAAAACAAAATTAAAGAGACGCAACTGTCACCGGAGATAACTTAATAGTCACTCTGCTTTTTTATTATCTCCAGCAAAACCTCATTTACATTTCATTTAAAATTTTCAGATAATCTAAACAATTTATCAGGCAAGACCGCGCTGCGCCCCACCATTTCTATGATTCGGTGACTGCGATCCGAGACCGACTCGTATTAGTGCTAAGTTGGCCGTGGAACGCTAAGCTTGATGCGCGATTGCTTCCTCGATGCGCGATTGTTAGCTCGATTTGTTGGAGGAGTATCGCGCGTGTTTCCCTGTGCATGTGACGTGATTTTCCCCGATGGATTTTTCACGGAAAAAGTGACTGGTTCGGGCCGGGTTGTGATTCTATCTGATTGGTCGGAATGAGACTGAATTGTGATGGTCGACGGCAATCGGGGTTGTGTTTGGTGACTTTAAGTTAGAGGACTGTCGTTTACATGGTTCTGGATTCTAGTATGTTTCTTGTAAGTTTGATGTTTGTTCGCTACTGGAAAAATGTACAAGAGATTCAAAGTACTCTTAGGAATTTCAATCCACCGAGATTTGGGCCCAGGAAACATGAAATTTGTCACTAAAATTATTGCAGTTTTGAACAATCTACAATCGAGTCGGGTGAAACTGATCGATACCTATACTTTCGATATTAAATAAAATTACAATGAGAATGACAAGGGACTATTATTAAAAAGTTGCTACTTCAATGTAATTTTGAGAACTCTTAGGTACTGGATGTCAAGTTGATTCTGTAAAATATACATTTTCGTATATTAAAACTTCAGACATTTCTTAATTAGCAGCAGACTTTTAAATAACGTGTATAATTTGTAATTCATTATAGTTGGAACCACAATTCGGCCATTTTTATATTTGAGGTGTTATTACTTATTGGTACCTATATGACAGACTGAACAATAAATGTATTCATTTTCTGGTAAAAAAAAGTGACAGAACTTGTATTGATTTGAAAATGAGTTATGAATCAGTAGAACCACTCCATTTCAGTTGATAGATAATCCGATTTATATGAAATATATCAAGTTGGAATAGCATTACTCGGAATTCTGAAATAGTTCCTTGAATATTCTTTTTTAAAAAAATCGTCTGTAGGTGTAACATGTACAACATTTCACTTAGTATCGAGAAATAGTTTGAGTTCCATACATTCGAAAAGCTTATTCAATCTAAGAGAGTTTCATACTAGGTATATTACCGGTTATATTGGCAAAAATAAAGTATCTGTCAGCCCTAATTGAATAAAAAAATGTTCTACACTGACTTTTGTGAACCATTAGATAGATACAGTTATTGATATTATCCTTCAAATTGAATATTTGAAAAAATTATTTCGAAGGTGTTTTAAACAATTTACAATAGTTTTGATCCACAAACGCATTTTCATACAATCATTCACAATGATTATCACAACAAATGACTACATTACTGGTCCGTGAAAAATAAGTCACAGAAAAAATGTAAACCAATATCATAGAAGCGTATTCTCATTGTTTAAACTCAAAACCTGCCTAACTTACTTAAAAATTCTCCCAGATATGAAAGCGTTATTATCAGCGATCTGTTTTTTATTTTCAAATTGCGAAAATTGCATATCAATAATTTGGCGTGTGCGCCGGTAAGAGTCATTATTTTTTGAGTCAATCGTAAAACATTGCGACCGAAATCCAACATGATAGTAATAAATCCGTTTACGTTACAACATGATAATTACCGAGAAGATTTTCTTTAGTTTTTATGATTGTCACAATGTTAGTATTCATACTAACCCATACATCGCAAAAAATGATATGAAAAAATTATTATACCAAACTTTCTCACAATTCCAGGTAAATCTTTTTAAAAATTATGAAAACTCTGTATACCTACTCAGTGAATTTGATCTATGGTGAAGTTATAACATACACTTTTCCAGTATATATCTTCACAAGATTTTTGACTTCTTAAATTCTGGATTCATACTAGTAGTAAAATTTGTAATTTAGTGAAAGAACAAAACAGATAGAAAACGAGTTATCGAGGAGAATAAACGATTTAAAATAAAACCAAAACTTGTCCTAACTATGAAAAAAAACTAGATCATCATAACATTGAGTTTTTTATGAAATGCGTAACTTCGCTACATAAATTAAAAATAAGTGTTTCAAAAACAAATATACCATTTTTTGGTAATGCACTTTAAGTGATACAAAAATTGATTATATTTGACAAACTTGCTAGCCTCACAATGTTAAACGTCAAAATGTTCTGAAAATACACGCAAAGTGTACTACTCCGCTAGTTTTTTTATTTTGGGCTCGATTTTGAGGCAACTCCGTATTTCTATCTCTCCATTGATACAATCATATTTATGAATATATGTTTAGTACGAACGTTTTCTTGATCAAGCATTTAATGCATTTTCTGTAAAGTTGATTCTATAGTTTTCAAAACTAAGAACAATAACTTTGCGCCCTAACATTTTCCTCTATTTCCGTAATCAATATTTTTTTCAGAATAGGAATTAGATTTCAGTTAAAAATTTCCGAAGTAATTCGCGGTTTTGTTGAAATCTGAAGAATTAACCCGACAATCTATAGCTATTACTTTTTATATGAAATTTCTACAATCAACTGTTTCGGAGAAACATAAAAAACATTTCAAATCAACTGATGATACAATCATGATGGATTTTTTGAACAAAATAAAAGAGTCGATTCGGAAATCAATTTAGTCAAATCATGCATATTGACGCTCGTTTCTGCAGATTGACAATATACCTATAGCACAGATATTATTGAAACAAACTTTCCGAGTTCATATACAAATGTAGGTAAATCAAAATGTCTTGGTACGTACGCAATCTTAATTGTTAACATAATTTATGATCATGACGAAAGTTATATTGATTTTTTTGCAACGAGAAAAAGAGAAAGCCAAAGATAAATGAGTGTGTTGCAGTAAAATTATCGGCGATGTATTTCTCTCATTTGACATTTGAAATTCGTTACATTTTAATGTGGCACTGAATTTATGTTTCATTACTTGTGATTTGTGAAAACATTTGGTATGAAACACAACATTATAGTTGGAGTTTTCACACATATTGTTAGGTTTGGTTATGTTTTATGGAGGGTATTGATTTTTTTTGGTTCAAGTCTGGGTAGTATCAACTTCCACAAATTTTTACAGATGATTTTGTTAATTATATTCTTCAAGATCATTTTGATGAAAAACTGAATAGCTTTGTGATGTTTTGGATAGTGTTTACATAGACATAGTTCTCACGTTTCACAAAAATCTGTTACAAATGAATAATTTCCATGATTCGATTCGTGTTGAAGACTGCAGAAGATTTTTTTATTCCCAATATCAATATTTCTCATAAAGATAAGTTGATTTTAATATTCTTCGAAAGATTTGTTTTACGAAGGACTCAACACTTCTTACTGTTCATTTAGCTTTATAAACTTCCACAATCTGAAAATAAAGCTGAATCAATAGTCAATTTTGTTGTAAGTGAATTTAAATAACTTGCATATTAAGTAGGTAATTCGGATTTGTTATAGATTTTGCTTTGAAATGTATTAAATAATCACAGAGAATGCACAGGCTAATATGTTCACCAATATCTACTACAGTTGTTGGCAATATAATAAATTATAAAATTCTCTACCTAAATGTCAAAAAATTCCAAATTGGTGATATTTCAAGTGAAATAAATTCAATAAATCCCAAATGAATATTCTCAAACTATTACCAATGTATTTATACCTAGAAATTACTTTTGATCTTTTGAAGAGATGAAAGTAAAATTAGTAACGGCAATCAAAAATTATATAATATTTTATATAAAGTTTCGTCATCAGTAAAAAATTTATAATTATACCTATATAAGATTTTTCTAATTATATTTATTTAGAAAATGCAAATCAAGCGGAGTATCTGCATTTGCATTTTGATGATTTGAAACGCTCATCACTTTTTAAGATATTCAGAATATTAGTAACTGATAAATAATTGTTTCTGTAATGAAGTTTGCAAACATATAAATTTTTTCAGTTGAACCGAGTGTCTCGTACTCTTACATTTGCATAAATTTTATGTTCCAAATAAGAACAAATAATATTTCACTGTCAGAAATCTCTACAAAACATTATAGTTGGGATTATTGATTTCCATATTTTTTGAATTAAATTGGGATACATTGTTATAATTAATGTATTCTTCAAGGTACTGTACATATAAGTACAGCAATATAATGAATGTTGGTAATAAATTGTGTCTGGGGGTGAAACTAGTGGCAACTTTTTTTCCAGTTTTCAAAAGTAATTATAGATTTATCAGTTTCATCTGAAATATAAATTAATCGAAAAGAAGGATGTCAATAAAAATTAGATTTTTTAGTACTTACTAATCAAGTACAACTTTTCAGCTAACAATATTTTTATATGTAGAACTCATTCACATGTAGATTGAAACATTCCTTCCAAGAAGTTCCTTGCTTCTAACTCATCTCACGATAATAAATATATTCGGGTGTACTCGTAATGTAGGTAATGCTTCGTTATGACCGGCTGTATGTCAATTACCAGTTGCAATATTGCAAAGAGTTTGTTTGTCTGTATGCGAGCTACGAGTATTATGGAGAACGCTGCCCAATTCCTTTCAGAAATAACAATTCAACACTACTTGTTCTTCTTTCAAACTGCACCCGTTTTAATATTCAGAATAATGTTCACACATATTGTGGTAATTGGAAAGATATTAATCCTTAACAAATGAGTACATTAGTTACTTTCAGAATTTTATGTACATAAAAATTGCCTCTATACCATACAAATAAAATCAATAACTTAGGGAGTTGCTACAAAATTGAAACTGTCGCACGGGAAAATAATTTTAAATGGCCTGACTTACTCATGCTACCCGCGAGAAGAAGAAAGGTTGCAATTGCAATTCACTATTTCAAAATGAAAATTCATAGTTCTGAACATATTTTGTTTGAGTGAGTCACTATTATTAATTGAGCTGATATGACTCTATTACAGAAAAGGAATGAGCATATGTAGGGGAGACTGGGGCTGGTTATAACAGAGGTGGCAACAATGGCAACAGTGGTTAAATAAAAAACACTATTGAAGTTAGAAAGAGACAAGTGGCGCTATTGGTTTCATGAAAGAAGTTCGTGCGTGCGATTGTTAAATACACATGTTAGTAACATTTTCGTTTTTATTAATATTTATCTGTAATCTGTTTTCTATAAAAACAGATGGTAAACCAAACTCTAAAAACCTGTTTCGATCCACGGCGAGGTAGACACAAAGTATATGCTCTGCTGTTTCATTATATTCCTAACAGATGCGACATACACTGCCTTCTGACAGTCCGAGTCTCTGCATATGATGATTCAGACGACAGTGACCTAAAAGGAGGCCTGTTCATTCCTTCTATAGTCCAACAACTGTTTGGTTTCAATCTTCTAAGGGTGAATGGACGCCTTGAAGTGAGCCAATCCTGGAAGATTTTGCCATCAATATTTTGACGAAGCTACTTGTAGCATCCTCCTTTGCAAGGGAGTCAGCAGCCTCGTTGCCTTCCAGGCCAGTCTGGCCAGGAATCCAGATCAGAGCCAATTTGTTGAGTTTTCCTATTGAGAAGAGGCGTTTTTGGCAATTTACTACCAATTTAGGCGTTGCTCGGTAGGAGCCGAGAGCTTCCAATACCGCTTCGCCGTGTGGAATATTGGTGTGACAGGTATAACAACGGTGCAGAAACCTCAAAAAAACGTGCCTCTCAAGATATTCAAACAAGTTGGATCAATCGATTCAATAAAGAGAAGCACTCATGTCACTGGTTGTAGCAAATGCAATGAGAAACTTGTACCTTGTGTATAGGAGATGGAACTGTAGATTCCACCGACTCTTATCAAATCGAGTGTCTCTGAGGTTCAATTCAGAATATTCATGAAATATTTTCTAGAGAATGTAAAACCATCTTCATCCAATTCCTTTCTCGTATTTTTGGACAATCACTCTTCTTAGTTGGATATAGAAGAGTGGAATGTGGTTGTTATCCTTTCCGCCACATTATTCCCACAAGCTCCAGCCATAGGATGTGGGGGTTTACGGACCATTCAAAAATCACTTTGACAGCTATACTTAGGAATAACCCTGGTAAAACAATGTTGATCCATAAATGTTCCATCTGAAAAAAGCTTGATTGACATTTGTTTCAATTGCAAGAGTGATTTTCGATGGAATTGGTCGATACTTGATGAAAATGCATAACGTACACAATTAACACTTTATTCCTAGTAGACTGAGTGGAAATTTAAAATAGAAAGCCCTAAATGATTTCAAATTTTGGCGAAGGTGCGAATATGAATATGCATAATTCTAAATGGGCTGAAAAGTCTCGGACCTAACACGTAGATGGCGCTAGTCTTATTGCATTCACCGCTTTCTCTGTTAGTACTAACCTTCAAAAGAAAGCTGTTGTAATTATTTCACTCATACGTTTGTGAGTTATTGTTTTCAAAACAATGGATCAAAA
Source organism: Leptinotarsa lineolata (assembly GCA_015342045.1). Classification (NCBI taxonomy): domain Eukaryota; kingdom Metazoa; phylum Arthropoda; class Insecta; order Coleoptera; family Chrysomelidae; genus Leptinotarsa; species Leptinotarsa lineolata. Next base: position 2,816 of record WOGR01000294.1, on the reverse strand, counting down.
ACAATTTCGTGTTTTAATTTTATATTGCTTCTTAATGGGAAAAAATACCGTTCAAGCGGAGCAATGGCCTGAGAAGTTTTATAAGGACTCCGCTCCATCAGAAACAACGATTAAATGTTGGTTTGCTGACTTCAAACGTGGTTGTATAGACCCCGATGATGCAGAACGCAGTGGACGTCCAAATGAGGCAGTAATACCAGAAAACATTTAAAAAATCCACAAAATCGTTTTGAATTATCGAAAAGTGAAGGTGCGTGAGTTAGTAACATCATAAAGATATCAATTGAACGTGTTGGCTTTATATTGCATAGACAATTGACTATGAGAAAGCTCTGTTGAAAGTGGGTGCCGCGTGAGATCACTGTTGACCAAAAACAAGAACGTCTTGATGATTCTGAGCAGTGTTTGGCCATGTTTAAACATAACAAACCGGTATTTTTGCATCGATATGTGACAATGCATGAAACATGAATCCATCACTTCACTCCGGAATCGAAACAATCGTCATCTGATTGGAGAGCAACTTGTAAACCTCGTCCAAAGCACAAGAAAGCACAACAATCTGCTGGAAAGGTTATGACCTCGGTATTTAGGGATGTGCGTAGTGTAACATTCATCCACTACCTTGAGAAGGGACATATCATCAACAGTGATTATATAGCGTTAGTGGAGCATTGTTTCATCAAGACAGCGCATCGTGTCGCAAGTCAATCAAAACAATGGCAAAACTATATGAATTAAACTTCGAATTACTCCTACATCCACTGTATTTGCCAGATTTGGCTCCCAGCGACTATTATCTGTTTGCAAGCCTCAAAAATATGCTCATCGGTAAGAAATTTTGCCCGAATGAAAAGGTTATTGCTGAAACTGAGGCCTATTTTGAGGCAAAAGATGAATCGTTCTACAAAAGTGGTATTGAAATTTTGAATGAAAAAAACGCGTTTTCTCTCTTAGGCCCGGGACTTTTCAGCCTATGTGTTAACCCATTAAGGATGGAGATTATTTCTTTTCAAAAAATATATTTTTTGTGTGTTTACTGCATTTGGTAGGTATTAAGAGCTAGCAATTTCATAGAAAAAAATATTATTTTATTTTATAAGAAACTATGTGTTGCAAAAACACAACGCCAGTCCTTAGGAGTATCAAATATCCTTAACCGAACAAAATAGTTACAATCTGCTATGGAAGTCAACATTAAAATTTTTGCACCTTCCAACGTTATATTTTGTACAATATGTTCGTGTAATAGATGTACACATGTCTCCAGCACACCGCTATCGTTTGTTATTTTTGATAGAGTCCAAAATATTACCTGTATTGTCATAACGAATATCGACACAAACTCTTGATAAGGAACGACTTGACACATCGATCATGGACGACCTCTTTAAGGTGGAAGAATTTGATACATGGTCAGGTAACTTTTCACAATTTCCCTTCTGAATTGTAATAAAGTTAATTTATTTCCTGGGCGTTTATATAAAATCCATGCATTTTGTATTGTAGTATCCAGCAGCCAAGTGAACAGATTCCACCACCATTTTTTTCCTCTAAATCTGATCCGATGCCTTGAGGTATTTTCATTCATTAGATCTGTACCCCCCATTGATGAGTTATATTTAGTAATAGCTAATGGTACTTGTATCTGAATATTTCTTTTCTCAGCTTGAGAAAACCTTTTTACACGGTTCAACGGATGTGCACCATATTCTGTTGACGCAAGTGTAACGGTATTATCATTCTATCTGATTAGTATCGTTCCGAAAATCCTATACACTGTTGTTGCATATTCTCCTCTGGGTTGCTTTTGAAGTGCTTGCTTTTGTGGAAGGGGACATCCTCGCGGTATACGATTTTCTCGAATAGTGCCTGTTGCGCCATATCCAAAACTTTTCAAATAATGCAATGAATGCAAACTTGTGAATGAATTATCAAAAAAAAAGTTATATCTCAGATCACCTTTATTGCAGATTCTTAGTTCGTCTATCATTTCCACCAATGGCGCGGCACATTCACCGAAAACTTTTTTGTTATCATCTGGAATATTACTGTCAGTACCTTGATAAGGAATGAATTTCATTAGATATCCACTTTGAGTCGTCAAACTTCAAATCTTGTATGCAAATCTTATAGGCTTACATTTTATAAATTGTTTGCATGCGTGACTACTATAATATTTCACCATGGTTTCGTCAAAATTCAGATCTTGTTCTGGAACGAAGTGATGCATAAATTTTTTTTTCGAAATGTTCATGAGTGGTCGAACTTTACAATATTTATCGGACAATTCAAGATTATCATTATTCACACGATGCACATGACGACAAATTTAAACAAATCGGTCACGTCGCATAGCAGATTTCACCATTCCATTTCCCATATCATCACTACTATCCCAGTATCAAGTTTCTGTAACTAATAATAATATGTCATTGTCAATAAGTAACTCAAACATCTCAGTAGGAGTAAGGCATTTGAAGTTTTCATAGTTCTTTTGAGAAAACTGCTTTTCATTGGAAACTACGTCACCATTTATCCAAGAAATATTGCTGTAATAATGTTTTTACTGAGTCAACAGGCTGTTGCTCTTTCTCAGGTTCTTCTGATTGCTGATGATTTCATTATCAGCTGTATTGTCTTGTTGATGAATGCTCATTTCGGCTGCAGCTCGTAACTGATTTGCAGACAAATTATCAACAAGACCACCTCCGTCTTCATCTGCATAGTCGTCATCCGTCAGCTCGGCCGGTTCTGGGGGTTCAATATAGATTTCACCAACGTCTAAATCATCTGCGTAAGCCATTTGCAGAGCC